>MU790282.1:74601-104957 GCA_026770625.1 Nicotiana glauca
GTTTGAGCTCTGCAAAGTTTAACTTACTTTCTGAAGTGATGCGTTTATGAAAAACCGGATAAAATTATTGCAATTATTTGCAATCCCCCAAGTTTTCACACTAGTATTAGTTGTAATTCCTATCTATGCAAGTCAAGACACACTAGAATTTCTAAACACAATATTGTTTTGAATTACAATTTAACAGTAGCATAATTTAGTAAGATGGTGACTCCAAGGCCTGGATATTCCCAAAAATGTGCAGAAGCATAGCATGAGTATACCACAATGGTACCCAGTAAGTATCAAGACTAACCTCGGTAGAGTAGTGATGAGGCCAAGTCAAGACACCTACTAGACATAGAAACTTGTTCAAGATATACATAAGCTAACAATAGAAAGAACATCAATGTAATACCAATGCCGGAAAAAGTATTGATCTACAAGCAACAATTAAGTAATAAAAATATAAATGGCGGCAAGTAGTAAACAAACAATAAAGAAACAACATAATCAGAATGCTGATGAGATGTAAATAAACTCAAATAAGTAAAAACGGATGACAACTCGAATAATCAAATTGTTTGTCATGCCCCGAACCTGGGCCTAAACGTAACACGTCACTCGGTGCCTGACTACATGTGACCGAGTGAACCAAATGGCTGGCTGAATCAACATGTGGTATCATAACATACTGAATGCAAAAGATAAACTAACTCATGTTGATATACTAAATGTCTGGATAATATAAATCAAAGTGCGGAAATACTAATACAATTTTAAAACATTTTTGTAGCCAACATAGCTTAATATGAAAAGCCTGTGACTTTGTCTATCTGTCACTCAAATCTATGAAGCCTCTAATGAAGAACTCAAAATACTGACTGTCTAAAAATACTGAAGACTATAAGGTAATGATAATGCTCCAAAAGAACTGGGGATCATCAAATAGCTGGTACGAGAATTCTAGTGCTCTGAATCGTCAACCTGTAAATCATTACCTGTATCGTGAGATGCAGGCCCCGGGCAAAAGGGATGTCAGTACATTTGAATTGCACTAGTATGTAAAGCAACTGAAAGAAAGAATTATAAATGTTGATACAGAAACTGAGCTGATAACTGAGAATTTATAATTGATACTAAAATGATAACTATTGAAACAAAACTAAATGATAACTGATAATTGAAATAATAATTGATAACTAAACTGATAACTGATAAACTAAACTGATAACTAGTAACTGAAATGATAACTGATAACTGAATTGAACAAAGGAAGTAAGGATATGAATACTCTCTCTTCTAAATGGCGAACAACTTATTTATCTGAATAAGCTATGGCCTCGGGCCCAATATATATGTGCACAAGCTACGGTCTCAGGCCCAAGTATACGTATACATAACTACGACCTCAAGCCCAAAAATTTATAAAGCATAAACTATGGCCTTAGGACCAAACATACATAAAGCATAAACTATGGCCTCAGGCCCAAGTATGCATAAAGCATATAAACTACGGCCTCATGCCCAAATACAGGTGTTCAACATTCAGGAACTGAGAATCATACTGAAATACATGATAGTGAAATACTGAATCACACTGAGTTACATGATACTAGAATATTGGATCACACTGAGTTACATAATACTGGAATACTGAATAGGACTAGACTAAGACATGTACTGTTGAACTAATTATGAACACTGAAACTTTAATTGTTTATGGCATACTGAGTAATCTATACTATGACTTGGGGGCATCAAACCCAAGTCTATATTGAATACGCACTGAGATCACAACGTTCAGAATGAAAGTCATGAACGAGTTATGAAGCTAAAGAATATAAGTTCTACAACTATTCAAGGAACATGCTTAACTATATTTCTGAGGCAATTAGTAATGTCATAAAAGAAACGTAGTGCAGGGAGAATCATTAAAATTTCCAAAAATAGAGAGTTAGCCTCACATACCTTAACTTCCTACTCTTGAGCATAATACAATGTTTGTCAGCCCTTTCAACTTTAATCTAAATTAATACAAGTCAAAGGGATTCCATATTAGCTGAAATACTCATGTTTAGGTCACTTAAGCATCTTATCAAACACTTGGTGAAAATAAAGCTTCATAGTCCTTATTAATGGTGTCTCTACACCCAATAACACATTCTCTTGCTCTTACATAAATTCTAAAGTCTCAAATGGTTATAATCAATATTATTCTTTATCACCCATAAGGTAATCAACACCCATAACCAATCAACAACCCAAACCTATTGCCGTTCATGCTTTTCTATCAAACGCATCAACTCATATCTCATGAACTAGAGTCTTCAATTATTAATTCAATGGTAGAATCAATTAGACGGTGAAGATATTACCTTTTTGACGTTCAAGTCGGTTCTTCTCTCAACAATGGTGTCCCAATCGAATATCTAATGATATGGAGGGTTTACCCATGTTAATAAGATGTTGAAAAATTGAAATTAACTTAGAATCACCATTATAACTTACCTTGGGTGGTGGAGGGACCCTTAAGGAGTTAGGTTTTTGAGAGTTCTCCTTTCTAGAGCAAGTTTTTATGTTTGAGGCCGTGGGGACAAAATATGGCTAAAAAAATGACTTCCCAAGTTGGACACCGTGTCCCAGTAGGACTGACCGGAGTCCCAACCGCGATAAATCGTTGGAGCACTGCCTCACGACCATGATCGCGATCAAATGCAGCCGAACGCTGTGTTGTGCACCATTCTGTAAAATGGGCATAACTTTTCGAACAGAGCTCCGTTTGCCACAACATATCGTTGGAAAGCTATTTCAAAGGCTTACAACTTTCATCCTTTGAATTTTCCCAAATACCTGACACATTTTCATTAAACCCTGCTGGAAGACAAACCTTCTGCAAACTTAGTCGATTTTGTCGAATCTTATGCACCTCACTTTCCATCTTGATTTTGAAACAATTATTTTCACCCATAGTCATACCGATAGGACTTCATATGTCCAAGATATAACTTTACTACTCCTTTAACTTATTCATATCTAATTCGAATATGCGCGGTGTTACATAGCTCCAAGCGCATGGACTTACAACAAAAATTACCCTGAGGCATCACACCTCATAAACCACAAGTCATGGACCTCAATTTTCAAATCGTACACATATGGCACCTCATACCCAGAATAATAATCACCTTTGCACGGCAAAGCCCATGTGCTACCATGTACTTTGCAACCGTGATAAATATTAATGTAGATGAACGAAAGATATATATAAACACTATAAAATATAATAATAATCTTGAATAAAGAAAGGTATCAAATGAACTAATGAATTTACTTTAGAAATCAAGTAAAGTAAAATTACATACAATTTATATGAAATAGAGTATGATATTGGTTTAGTTTAGAAATCAACAAAATTGAGTAAAAGTATTATTTTTACAAAATAAAACATAAGTTAAATTATCGAATTAAATATAGAATTTGTTAAGATAAAACATGATAACAATTTTAAGTAAGGTAAACATCTATCAAGGTGATGAGTATAATTTGAAAACCTAATTATAGTGAAATGTGATAACCATTTAGAATAATAAGGCACCAAGTGAGATAACGAGTTCTATATTAAGAGGCACATAGAATAAAGCATGTTAATAATTATTTTATTTAAACCATTATGTTACCAACAACTCAACAGAATATGATATAGCGACTCCATGTAATTAAATAATAATAATAGGAAAAGAAAATAGGAAATGAAAGTAAAGCAATTATTTATGAAAATGAATTCAAACCTCATTAGCAGAAAGTCCAGAATAAAAAATGATGGGTTTTCAATGTCTTAGCCTTATACTTCTTATGTTTTGATAATCAAACAAACATTTCGTGAAGAACCAGATAGATAACCTGGCCCACAAGATATACATTTCATTTGAACTGGTCGAAGTCTGAAAATCAGCAAATGGATGAATGACCATAGGGAGGAACACAACATGGAACTGGTGACCTGGTCCCTTAGGGTTCTCCAACACAAGCAAGTCAGTGACTATACACAATCAATATAAAGAGGAACACAACAAGGACCTACTCCCTTTGGGTTCTCTGACAGAAGTACAACTCAAGTACATATCTGGAATGTAGCATAAGAAAGTAACCATCTAGCAACTATCATAGAAGAGGAAGACAACTAGGACCTGGGCCGTTGGTGTGTCCTGATAGAAATACAAACTTCACTATCCAGTTGGAACGCAACTACCCAGAAGTGGTTGTGCAAACAGTACAATAGTCACTTCTCATTGGGAAGAAGCGTACACTAAAAGTTGACATCACTATCCATTGTGCTATCTTTTGTGATAAAACAACCTCATGCACGACACACCATTCTTCATGCATTCAGTGATATTCTCTCAAGAAACAAAAGTATTTTATCCAGCATTGAAGTCACTGGTGTGTCAAGAATAAAAAGACTACTCCACTAAGGATCAGTTTCTAAATGAGTTTATACACGTCCGTAGTTGAGTTGTAATCTTGTTATTTATTCGTCATTGTAATTCCTAGTTTGCTTTCTTAGAAGCGCTGTCTTAGGAACAAATCAAATTCGTAAACTTCTAAGTTTATGTTGTGAATAGGGATACTCATAAGATTAAATCCTTTGTAACTAGGAGAGTTATAGAGTGGTTTGTGGTGGTTGCATCACAAGTTAGTTTGAAGTTTTTGTAATAGGGTTTTCGCAAGTGGCTTGTAATATGTAGAATCCAAGTTAGTAGAGTTGAAAGCGTACAAGAGTAGGTCGTGGTTTTTGATCCCCTTGTGTGGGATTTTTCCACGTAGAAAATCTCTTGCCTTCTTTACATTCAGTCTTTACTGCATTCTATGTATCATCTCATAGAGGACCAGGTAATCTATAGTTTGGTAGACTCATATAAATTAACAATTGGTATCAGAGTAGGTTTCTCCTATCAGGCTAACACCTAGGAAGGATCCTCAATGGCTGCTCCACCAAACTTTGAACAAGGACAATCAACCTGTAGACCTCCCAGATTCAATGGTCAATACTATGGCTGGTTGAAGACACAAATGCATGATTTTATGATGGCAGAAGATTCAGAGCAGTGGGACATTATTTGTGATGGTCCACATGTTCCCATAAAGAAACTTGATGAAACAGGAGAATTGGTGCCCAAAGGGAGAAGTGAGTACAATGACATTCATAAAAAAGCTGTAGAAAAGAACTATCATTCCAAGAAAATCTTGATGTGTGGCATATGACCTGATGAGTACAACAGGGTATCAGCTTGTGATACCGCCACAGAAATATAAAAAGCCTTACAAACAGCACACGAAGAAACCATTTAGATCAAACAATCCAAGATCGACATGCTCACCACTAAATATGAGCTCTTCAAGGTGAAGGATGATGAGTCCATACAAGATATGCACACCAGTTTCACCTCCATCATAAATGATCTTCACTAACTAAGAGATGTCATTCCCAGAAACAAGCTTGTAAGGAAAATCCTCTGTGTTCTACCTGGGTCTTGGGAAAGCAAGGTAAATGCCATCACTGAAGCTAAAGATCTATAGACTCTAACCATGGATGAGTTGATTGGAAATCTGAAGGCATACTAGATGAAAAGAAAGAAAGACAGTGAAAGAAGAGAGCCTTAGAAGGAAAAGAACCTGGTGCTTAAGGCTGAAACCAGTGATTCAAGTGATGAAGATAATGACATGGCCTATCTTACTAAGAGATTTCAAAAGATGGTTCGAAGAAATGGTGGTATACCAAAGTGGGGTAGTTCAGGTAAAACAAGGAACAAGCAGGGCATCTGGTTTCAAAGGGAGAAAACTCCCTACAACCCACACAGCAAGTATGTCACTGTACCTGATAACTGGCTATGTATCCAATGTAGGAACAATGGGCATTTTAAAGAAATTGCCAGGCCAGGGTTCAGTCTGCTCAGAAGAACAAAGTGTTTACTTATAGGATGACTACTAACAAAGGACTAGGTACCACTCGCAAAAAGTGAATGTTGCCTGCATGGATTAGGAAATCCCACATTCATCCTTTTTATAATAACAAGGGACCCAAACTAGTTTAGGTTCCTAAATCTAACCCTTGATGTGCATGAGCAGGGAATAGTGACAGGAAGCGGACTACGATGGACTATGACGGTGGATGCTTAAAGCACGCACCTGAAAACATCATGAATTTCTTCTCATTGAAAGCCTTGCAGGAAGGGAATATATCCTTGAGAAGGAAGTAAAGGGTACATTCTCAGTAAATGAAAAGGTAGAAAGGTTATTTCGGCACTCAAATGGGAACGAGCACTATGTGAATGGACTAAAAAATGCAGTCACCAATCTGATAACACGCCAAGGGGTCTCAGTGGACAATGGAAACAAGAACATTCACTCCTACTAGTTATGAATCTCCACAAGCTGGCGGTATGAGATGAGTAAATTCGTAACCATGGCATGAAGTATTTGTATAGGCAAACTTCTCACCTCTGAATAAATTAACTCAGCCAGACCTGGTCCGTGGTTTGCCAAACTCAAGTGTCACTTGGACATGAGTTCACAAAATGATGGAGGAGGGGGAGAAGGGATCGCATACAATTTCTCAACACCAAGGACTTCACAGCAAAATGGTGTAGCTGAAAGAAAGAATGGAACTGGAAAATGATGCATGGACAATGCTCATTGCCTATGGAATCGCCAAGAAATTTTAGGCAAAAGGAATGAATAGTGCTCTCTACTCTGAGAACAAGTGTCGGACCAGGTCCCTCATGAATCAAAATCCACCAGGAACTGCCAAATGGAAGAAAATGCCTTATTCTTGACAACAGGAAGGATCAACTTGGGAAGCTCAATGCAAAAAAAAATGAGCAAAGGAATCCTTCTAGGTTACAATCCACAAAATAGGGTCACAAACTCTCCAACAAAGGGCACACTAAATGGTACGGGGTGCTCATGGGGTATTCCACATGACACTTTTCCTTGCCAAGAAAGAAATGATGATGATCAATATGATGAATCAATCCTGTCTCTGGGAAGTACCTGAGGCTTCAAATAGGGAGGATGATAAAGTGAGTAAGATGAAGGAGACTGGTGAAAGACAACGCAACATCATACTCCCCATCTCACAAAGATCGTAGTATGTGTCCTACTACCATTGAAGCTAAAGGAAGAGTAAAGATGCAACTCATGGCACTGAACGAGCAACAAAACACGGAGTGGGGAAAATCAAATTAACCTCCACATCTTCCTCTTCAATAAACTTTTGTCTCAAATTGGAAAACCAAAGGCCCCCATCTGCGTGACAAGTCAATCACTCTCTTTTATTCTAGAGTTAGATAAGCATATAATTTTTTTCCCACTCTAGAATAGAAGACAAAGTTTAAATCCATAGGAATCCTACTTGAGGGCAGCCCTCAAAAGGTTTAAGACACCTTAGAGGAACTCAGGACCTGACACTATGCTACCCTTCATGTGATAATTTGTTCATCCTGTTGGGTATGATGATGCTAACTATGCATGTTGTCTATGAAAAGGGAAAGCACTTTTGGAACGGTTCACTTGTCATGGTTCATGCCTCATCCCTTGAGAAACAATGAAGCAAGACTCAATGGTCTCATTAACAATTGAAGAAGATTTTCAAAAACCAAAAGGATCAAGCACATTAAAGGGTGAGATCATCTTCTGAGGATCAATATGAAGAAGGGATTGATCAGTGGAAAGCATTGCAAAACAAAGGACCAAACTCCAGATATCTGCATCAAAGCCTCAAGTAGAGAACGTTCTGGATAGATCAAGGTGAAGATGGGGTCACAAGAGTCCAATGAAGAACCTAATCCTCCATCTGTTAGCTGTGTAAGACACCGTCAGGTAAAGTTAGCAAAAGTCTTTTCTGACCAAGCCTAACTCACATCAATACCGCTGCAGGTAAACACGCATGACGATCATAGAAGTCAAAGGTACAATTATGAACTGCGAGAGAGGAGCTTCTAAAAGCTTGTTCAAAAGATTGCTCTGGCATCAGGTTCCTGTAACTCAGGTTAGTAGTAATGTGCTTAATTCTGCATGCCCTCTCTAAAATAAAACAAAAAAATTTTTAACTCAACTGCCACATCATCCAACTTTTCAACATCTGCGTGTCATGTCTTGTCTGTCAAATCCTTTCATCACCTCTGCACGGTAACACTTACCCACAAATCTATCGCCATTTTCAAAAATATTCAGAACTTGTTTCGCTCTCCACTCGTCATTAGCCCTTCCTACAATAAAACATTCTTTATCTCTCACGGAAAGTCATTAACCTTCTTCTCCTGTGTATAGCTAGGATCTTCTCTTCATCTCTCTCCTTCTCTCCTTACACATCTACTGTAACGACCCGGCCGATCGTTTTTGAAATTTACGCCCCGATGCCCTATTAACTATTTACCCTAAATTCAATTCTGCTATTTTGGTTTGTCGGGACTTTTGGTGTTGAGTTTTGGAGAGTTTTAGGATACTTGGTCCTTAAATGAGAGCTTAAGTGTTGGAAAATGGTTTGTACTTAGAATAGTGTGAAGACAGCCTCGATGGAAATCCGGTGATTTCGGGGTTGGGAGCGTATTTGGAATGTATTTTAGAAGTCTGTAGCTAATTTAGGCTTGAATTGGCGAAGTTAGTATTTTGGCGATTTTTGGTTGATAGGTGATATTTTGATCCAAGGTTCGGAATAGAATTTCGAGAGTTTCTGTAGCTTCGTTAGGTGATTTGGGATATGTGTGCAAATTTCAGGTCATTCAGATGTGTTTTGGTTGGATTTTTGATCGAATGCATGTTCTGGAAGTTTTAGAAGAACTTATGCTTGAATTCGATGTAATTTTATGGTTTTGGCATTGTTTGAGGTGTTTTTATGATTAGAACAAGTTTGTATAATGATTTGTGAATTGTTGGTGCTTTTGGTTGAAGTCCCAGAGGCCTCGAGTGGAATTTGGATGGTTGATGGAGTTTAACTCGGGCATTTCAAAATATTTTGATGTCGTTTCTTCAAGAATAATTGGTATAATATTAAGCAAACGAGTTCCAAATTCAGTTTTGAATGAAGCATTAGATCTGTATCAAAATTTCGGAGCCATAGCAAAAAGAATCGTCCAATACGGATATCGTATGAGAGAGTTATGCCCATTTTCGTATCGGAAAAAAAAAAATCTCCCATCGACAGCACTCAGGGTAGCGCGGGGTGCCATCCATGGCGCTGGAAAGTTTTTGGCTACTGGATCCAGTGCCACAGGCAGCGCCCAGTGCCACCTGTGGCACCCGAATCGGAAATATGCTATAAAACAGGGTTTTTGGCCATTTTTGACAAAAATAGAGTTAGGGGAGCTCGGTTTGGGCAATTTTTAGAGGGATTTTCACAAATTTGAATGAGGTAAGTGTTCTTAACTTAATTTTGGATAGATTACTGGAATCAATTACTAGTTTTAGCATTTAATCCATGAATTTTGTTGGAAAAGTTTAGAAAACCCTCCTGGATAGAATCACGGATTTGAGGGTCGAAATGTTATGGGATTTGGATAATTTTGGTATGGTTGGACTCGTGAGAGTGCGAGGTTTATGGAAATATAAATTCACCTGATTCTGAAAAGTGGGCCCGAGGGGTATTTTGGTCATTTTATATAATTTCGCGTATTAGCTTAGAATTTAATTGTAGAATCAATTACTTGAAGTATTATTTACAATATGCAATTTAACTAAATAGATTTGGTCCATTTGGAGTCGGATACTCGAGGCAAAAGCGTGATTTCAGGTTGACTTGCACTTGTTCGAGGTAAGTGGCTTGTCTAACCTTGTGTGAGGGACTCTCCCCTTAGGATTGATATTGTGGTAATTGAAATGCCATGTACGTGTGGTGACTAGCGCGTACTTGTGCTAATTGTTGAAAATTCTATTTTCACTAAAAATAGCCTTAAATTGTATTTTTCCTTTCTTGTTTATACTACTTGAAATTTAAGTATGCTGTTAATCTAGGGAAGCATGTCTAATTGACTTAATTGATTTACTTTCTTAAAATGCCTTATTTTGATTTTGTGCAGCAGACTAGGCTAGACTATTAGTTTGCCTTATTGTGAAGTTTATATTTTTCTGAGTATTTCTCTGATCTTGTTGCATATTTACATTGGGACTACGGGTTTGATTCCCAGGAGTTCCCCCTTGATTGTTTACTTTGGGACTACGGGTTCGATTCCCGGAAGATCCCCTGCACATTGATAGTTGGACTACGTGATGATATCCGGGGAGATCCACTGGACATATTTATATTTGGGACTACGGGTTAGATTCCCAGGAAATCCCCTGCACATTGATAGTTGGACTACGGGACGGTATCCCAGGGGGTCCACTGGACATATTTATATTTGGGACTACAGGTTAGATTCCCGGGTGATCCCCCATACATTGATAGTTGGACTACGGGACGGTATCCCGGGAGATCCACTGGACAGATGAAATGAAAATGGAACTCAGGACGGTATCCTGGAGATTTTTGGTTGGTATTATTGGTACTAAATTGTCTTTCCTCCAGTGTTTACATTGTATTCATGTTGTTCAGTGAACTTGTTGATGTTCTCCATACACTCAGTTATTTTACTGTTGTTCACACTTATTTATACCGCTTTATTCCACAATATTGGATTATATCTTGTATTTTATCTCAGTAGGGCCCTGACTTTCCTCGTCACTACCCAACCGAGGTTAGGCTTGGCACTTACTGACTACCGCTGTGGTGTACTCATGCTCTTTCTGTACATATTTTTTATGTGCAGATCCAGGTACTTATATTCAGTCCTATCACCCCTGAGACGAGGCGACTATTCTAGTGACTTCGAGGTATATCTGTCGCGTCTGCAGAAGGAGTCTCTTTCTATTCCTGTGTTTAGTATTTGGCCCTTCTGTACTTCTGTACTTATGTTCTTGTTAGACATTTTGGAGATTAGAGCTATGTAGTATTTTTTTAGCTTGTGGATCCATGAGTTTTCGGGTTTTGGGGATAGTGTATAAGAATTTGAAGTCGTGTTTATATTCCAAGAGGCATCTACATATTGTTCCATTCTGTTATTTTGACTTTTGTCTATTTAATTTCGCAAGTTTAGATTATTTTTTCGTATTATTAGGCTTACCTAGTCATAGGGACTAGGTGTCGTCATGATAGTTCACGGAGGGTGAACTAGGGTCGTGACAAGTTGGTATCAGAGCTCTAGGTTCATAGGAGTCATGGATCACAAGCCGTCTCGCTGATAGGTTCATCGGTACAGAGATGTTTGTACTTATCTACGAGAGGCTATGTAACCGTTAGGAAAATTCCACTTCATTTCATTCCTTATCATGCGACGTTTATTCAGTTTGAAGCCTATATCATATGTTCTTTTTGCATCCACTCGTGTATTGAAATTGCGCAATCGGCATCAATTATGCGCCGAAGGTTCATGATGCTACAGAAGGATTATAAGGGAGCCAAGAATTTGCTCAACCATTGTTACTGCGTGTCATCCATATCGATAATGCAGAAGTATTGAGAGATCATTCAATTGTGCACATGGGGGTGCAATAGGTTCTGACATCTGATTGATAAGTACGTTCTTAAGAAGGTTTACTCAATTGCCTAATCATCGCAGTAATGGTAGAGTCATGAGGTGGATGTAGATCTGAGGATAATTGGTGGTAATAGAGACTATGTAGTTCGTATGAGATGTATTTAGCGAAGGGTACAACTAGCAACCGAGATGCTGGAGGAAGTGAGTTTAACTGTCCTAAGAAGGACATGTGCCAAACGAATTCCTTGAGGTGTCTTATTATGGTGACATACGAGCGATAAAGGTTAGTATTGTGGAGTATCAGAATGTATTTTATGGCTTTGCACCAAGTGAAGGGAGTCCACTAACAACGATCAAATTGTGGGTCATGTGTCATATCAGATTTGGCCTGAGATGTATTTATGTGGTATTCAAAAGTTCTCTAAAACTTGTATATGAGTAAGAGCTGAGATTTGTATGGGATGATGTTGGGACTTTCGATGTTCCTATGTCCATAATAATTCTACATTTCAGTATCAACGGGGAAATGAAGACAATTTCAGAATACTCGTAGTGCTCCAGTTAATAAGGGCATTCTCATGGGACAATTATCTTTTAATGCACCCCTAGCATGGGATTCCTTAAATGGTTATTCTAGTTATACGGCACAGACTCACTATGAGCAGCCAAACTGCATATGGGTTGTTATGAATATGGTGATACTAGAAACATCATGAGAAATTATCCCAGACTTGAGAGAAATCTATTTTATCAGAACACACAGTCAACACACTCCATTATAGTTACTAATCTACATACGTTACAAGTTAGAGATGGAGAACGAACAAGTAGATGGCGCCTAAGAGGTGGATGCCCGACCCATTGATATAATTGCTATAGTGTGGATGAGGCCACTACACCAGATGGTGTCATTACAAGTACAATTCTGATTACTGTAAAAAGAATATTTTTCCTTAATTTGATTTGATTTGATTTTGAAAATTGAGGCGAGTCCTCTTAATATGCTCCACTCACGAGTGAACTTCGTAATCCTGAAATATACTTATGTGAATACTCACGTTGGGCTATTATATGGAGATAGCTATTTCTATCATTATGTGTTGGTCACTAAGAATATCTATGAGGCTAAAAGTGACTTTCTATTACTTACTATAGTGGGTTTTTATGTGATTTCAGGATAATTAATTTTAATTGTCAATTACATGCCCTATCGGTATGAGGGTTCATTATATGTTATGATTTTCCTTGACGAAAATTATTGAAAAGAAGAAAGAAAGGAAATGAAAATTTTTAGTTGGCACAATGTGCAAATACTTGTGATTCAAGAGTTGAGGATGAGATCCTCAAATTTTTATATAATGTGGAATATTTTAAACCGAGCTACAAGCTACAGTGGATGTTATATAAGGACAAGGTCCTGGTGGTGAAAAGTTTATGTGTTTAAAATTCTCCTTTTATGAAATTAAAATTTTTGTACTATATTTTAAATGGGAGTCATGCTTGTTAGGCTTATTTGACAATTCTTGTGTACTTTCTGTTCATATTCAGCCCTTTTTTTGTGTTGTAAACGTTGAGTTTTAGCCTATGATATGGGTGCCTAGGTGGCGATTAATGTGACTCGTTAATTCGGGTAAGTAATTATGAGGTCTCCATGCCTCGTTGTGAGTAATATGGAGGTCTGAAATGAGATATTTGTTAATATAAGGTTAATTGGTAACATTGTGATTTATGAATAACTATTATGGCCAGAGACGTGGTTATGTGCATACCGATGATGTGTTTCATGTCCAGATATCACTATGATAATGTGATGCTTGTAATGCAGAGATTAGTATTATTGATATATACATTGTGGTGTTTCATTGGGTTGTGGATGTGTTGTTAGGAGTTGTTTTGGTGTTACTCTGGCAGGTGGATAGGCCCAATTGCAGGGGAGGCTCTGCCAAAATTTTTTAAAAATTTGGGAGTTAGAAAAATTTGAGACATTAAGATGTGCGAAGAAAGAGATAAGCTATGTCATGAATTTGAGGACGAATGACCCTAAGTGGGGGGAGAATGTAACATCCTGAAGAAAACAATTTCGAAGTATTTAAGCGCTATTAAAAGTTGAAGTGTGTTGAAATAAGACTAATGCAGTGTGATGACGTGGAATTTGGGTCCTACGACGAATGTCAGATGTTGAAGTTTGGATCCTGTCCTAAGGTTATGGACTAAGGATGAGGTGAAACCTTCAGCGAAGTTGAAGGATCAGTTACAGGAATTTGCTTGATAAGGGTTTTTATTCGGCCTAGTGTATCATCCTGGGGTGCTCCTGTTTCGTTTGTGAAGAAAAAAGATGGTTCTAGGCGTATGTGTATTGATTATCTCCAGTTGAACAAGGCTACAGTGAAGAACCGTTATCCTTGCCTCGTATTGATGATCTGTTTGACTAGCTTCAGGGCGTACATGTGTTTTTTTTTCTAAGATTGACTTGCGCTCAGGTTACCATCAGTTGAAGGTTCGGGATCCATATATCCCGAAGACTGCTTTTAGGACTCCGTATGGTCATTACGGGTTCCTTGTTATGTCATTTGGGATAATCGGTGCCCCAGGAGCCTTTATGCATCTAATGCATAGTGTATTCTGATCATATTTGGACTCCTTCATCATTGTCTTTTTTTATGACATTCTAGTATATTCCCCGAGTCGGGAAGATCATGGACAGCACCTGAGGACAGTGCTTCAGATTCTGAGAGAAAAGAAATTATATGCAAAGTTCTCAAAATGTGAGTTCTGGTTGTATTCCATGTCATTCTTAGGACAAGTGGTATCGAGGGAGGGCATTCGGGTGGATCCGAAGAAAATAGAGGCCATGCAGAGTTGGCTCAGACCATCCTTAGCTACAGAGATCAGCTATTTCCTCGACTTGGCGGATTACTACCATCATTTTGTGGAGGGGTTTTCATCAATTGCAGCCCTTATGATCAGATTGACCCAAAAGGGTGCTCCGTTCCAATGGACGGAAGAGTGTGAGGCGAGCTTTCAGAAGCTCAAGACATCTTTGACTACGACCCTAGTTTTGATATTGCCTACAGGTTCAGGGTCTTATGTGGTCTATTGTGATGCCTCGTGAGTTGGCCTTGGAGCGGTATTGATGCAGGACGGTAGGGTGATTGCCTATGCGTCCAGATAGTTGAAGGTAAATGAGAAGAATTATCATGTTCACGATCTTGAGTTAGCTGCTATTGTCACACCTTAAAGATCTGGCGTCATTATTTGTACGGAGTGCCTTGTGTGATCTATAATGATCACCGGAGCTTGCAGCACATCTTCAAGCAAAATGAACTACATTTGCACCAGAGGAGGTGGTTAGAGTTGCGGAGGGATTGTGACACCACTATCCTCTGTCACCTGGGCAAGGCCAATATAGTGGCCGATGCTTTGAGTCATCGGGTAGAGAGTTTGGGAAGTTTGGCTTACCTACCAATGTCAGAGAGGCCTAGGGCAATGGATGTTCAGGGCCTAGCCATCCAGTTTGTGAGATTGGCTCTTTCGGAGCTTAATCGGGTTTGTAGCTCGGTGCCTCAACTGTGAGCAGGTTAGTTATAAGCAATAGAGACCCAGTGGGTTGGTTCGAGCCGGGTGAGGCTAGAGTATTGGTACATACTTGGTTCAGGATGCTTTGGAGAAGGTTAAGGTGATTCAGGATAGACTCCGTACAATACAGTCCAGACAGAAGAGCTATGCGGACCGGAAGGTTCGTGATGTTTCCTATATATTAGAGAGCAGGTTCTGCTTCGTGTTTCTCCTATGAAGGGCGTTATGAGATTTCGGAAGAAAGGGAAGTTGAGTCCGAGGTTTATTGGTCCTTTTGAGATATTAAAGCGTGTTGGAGAAGTTGCTTATGAACTTGCCCTACCTCCCAGCTTGGCAGGAGTTCATCTGGTATTTCATGTCTCGATGCTCCGGAGATATCACGGGGATCTGTCGCACGTGTTGGAATTCAGTTCAGTCCAGCTGGACAAAGACCTATCATATGTTGAGGAGCCAGTGGCTATATTGGATAGACATATCAGAAAGTTGAGGTCAAAGAGCATTGCTTCAGTAAAGGTTCAATGGTGGGGTCAGTCGGCCAAGGAGTCGACTTGGGAGACCGAGAGGGATATGCGCAACCGATATACTCATCTTTTCACTACTTCAGGTATGTTCTTTATGCTCGTTCGAGGACGAACGAATGCTTAAGTGTGAGAGGATGTAACGACCCGGCCGGTCGTTTTTGAAATTTACGCCCCGATGCCCTATTAACTGCTTCCCCTAAGTTCAATTCTGCTATTTTGGTTTGTCGGGACGTTCGGTGTTGAGTTTTGGAGAGTTTTGGGACACTTGGTCCCTAAATGGGAGCTTAAGTGTTGGAAAATGATCCGTACTTGGAACAGTGTGAAGACAGCCTCGGAATGAAAATTTGATGGTTTCGTTAGCTCCATTAGGTGATTTCGGGGTTGGGAGCGTGTTTGGAATGTATTTTAGAAGTCAGTAGCTCATTTCAGAAAAGTAAGAGGAGTGTCAAGACAAGAAAAAAGAGGAAAATGAATCCAAAGGATTTCATCAAGAGTGTGTCAGTAGACCAAATAGACAAAGATGCTTACAAGGAACCTAGTTCCTTAGTACACCAATCTATGAAAACTCAATAGTCTATGGAAAAGGCATTCGCTGAAACTATTAAGAAACAGAAATGGTCATCTGTGAAGTACAACACCAAGTCTAAACGGAATCAAACTGAGCTAGCCGTGTATAAAGACAATACTATGGGGATAACAAGCTGGAAAGGAAAGTTTGTCGAAGGGTATAGCAAATGAAAAAGGGAAACTATTAAAGAACTTGGTTCAATAAAGTCTATGACCTGTGATGGTGGTCTTTGGAAGCAGAATTAAGAACTCGAAAAGTGTTGTGGGGTCGTACATTTGATCCAACAATTTTAGATATGACAGGCATGAGACAAATTCTGGAGATTGTGGAATTTCAACAACGGGAACACATGTTTGAAGAGAGAATGCCTTTGGTGTACGAAGAGGCAGTACAAACTTTTTACGCATCTCTTTTCACTGTTGAGGGGGATCACATTTGTGCGCTCATAAATAGACTAGATATCGTACTCGATGCTTCAACATTGGGAAAGGTTCTTAGAAGTCTGTGTGAAGGTATGAGCTCAGTTAAGGGTGTCTATGGAGTAAACTTTCGGAGAGCCATCATGAAAGAACAAGCTATTCAACATGTGGAATAGGTGGATAAGAAGGTATTGCTTCCTGAGTTCCAGCTTATCTTTGAACTGGTAAATAAAGTGCTCCTACCCCGCTCTGAGAGGCGCTCTATTGCTACAAGATCGGACATGGTCCTAATGGAAGCGCTTGAGGAGTTTGTCCCAATCAAATTGCCAACCATCATAATTGATCATATATAGAAGGTGGCAAATTTTAAGGGTGAAAATCATGGGTTACCTTATGGCTTTCTCCTAACTTAAGTGTTCAGACTCTATAAGATCCCCTTAGGGAATCCCAGAGTGGGCACATGCAAGCAGACCTTCTCTAAGACCACTCTAGAAGAATGTGATGCATAGAAAGAGTCGGTGGAAGCATCTCGACCATTTCTCAGCTGATTAACGCTCAAAATGTAGCCTCTGAGGAAATAAGAAGGCTGGGGCTAGAAATGCCATACAGGAAACTCAGCTCAGTCAAGCAGCTAAAGGACCTGATTCTGTTAATGAGGAGATTGCACAACTAGCAAAGGAAAATGAGAGATTTCGGGCTCAATAACTTGAAGAACAAATGTCTGCAAATGCTAGACTGGGCCTGGTTCTCAAAACCATTGTTGTCTCTTCCTCCAAGCCTCCTTCCTTTAGTGTCCCCTAGGATCCTCTTTGTGTGAAGCTATTTTTGCTCCAACATCCTGTGGATGCTGTTTTACTTTTGTTTGTTTGTTTTTGTGATCGCATGATTGAACTTAACTATTACTGCTCCTGACTTGTTCAGTCCAATGTAAACATTAATGAAACAGCTCCCCTTTTGTTGCTTGTACAATACTGTGTTCCTCTGGCTTCTCTTTTCTGTCATGTTTTGTGCACATATGTGGCATGAGCTAGCTGTGTTAGACTTCTTTATACTTATTACCTGCTTGTGATCTTCTCAATAACTGTTCTTTTTAATGATGCCAAAAGGGGGAATAGAAGTATGTAGGTGAGAGTAAGGGGTAATATGACTGTGTAAGTCTGAGATTAATGGGAACTATCAACTCTGCGATTAAGGGAAAATCACAAAAAGGGAGATCTGAGATTAAGGGGAACTTCGTGTAGTTCTGGCATCTCATCTGGTTATTTCTGCTCTAAACAAATACTATCCATGCCTATGTTTTTCGTCATCAAAAAGGAGGAAATTGATGGGGTTTCAATGTCTTAGCCTTATACTTTTTATGTTTTGATGATCTAACAAACTTGTCGTGAAAAACCATATAGAGAACCTAGCCCACAGGATATACATTTTATATGAACTGGTCGAATTCTGAAAATCAGCAAATGGATGAACGACCACATGGAGGAACACAAGAGGGACCTGGTGACCTGGTCCATTAGGGTTCTCCAACACAAGCAAGTCAGTGACTGTACGCAATAAATATAAAGAGGAACACAACAGGGACCTGCTCCCTTTGGGTTCTCTTACAGAAGTACATGTCAAGTACACAGCTGGAACGTAGCAGAAGAAAGTAACCGTCTAGCCACTGTCATAGAAGAGGAACACAACTAGGACCTAGTCCGTTGGTGTGTCCTGACAGATGTACAAAGTTCACTATCCAGCTAGAACGTAATTGTCCAGAAATGGCTGTGCAGACAGTACAACAGTCACTTCTCATTGGGAAGAAGAGTACACCAAGAGTTGACATCACTATCCATTGCGCCATCTTTTGTGATAAAACAACCTGGTGCAAGACACACCATTTTTCATGCATTCAGTGATATTCTCTCAAGAAACAAAAGTATTCTATCCAGCATTGAAGTCACTGGTGTGTCAAGAACAAGAAGACAACTCCACTAAGGATCAGTTTCTAAATGAGTTTATGTGCATCCGTAGTTGAGTTGTAATATTGTTATTTGTTTATCATTGTAATTCCTCGTTTGCTTTCTTATAAGCGCGGTCTTAAGAACAAACCAAATTCGTAAACTTCTGAGTTTATGTTGTGACTACGGATAGTCATAAGTTTAAATCCTTTGTAACTAGGAGAGTTATAGAGTGGCTTGTGGTGGTTGCATTACAAGTTAGTTTGAAATCTTTGCAATAGGGTTTTTGCAAAGTGGCTTGTAATAGGTAGATTACAAGTTAGTAGAGTCAATAGCCTACAAGAGTAGGTCATGGTTTTTTGATCCCCCTGTGTGGGATTTTTCCACGTAGAAAATCTCTTGCCTTTTTTACATTCAGTCTTTACCGCATTCTACGTATCATCTCATAGAGGACCAGGTACTCTATAGTTTGGTGGACTCTCATAAACTAACAAAATACCTTTTAATCTAATATAAAAATATTGAAACTAACACAACAACAACAACAACCAGTACAACACACACAATTCGTTGAAGCGCGCAACCCGATCCCACCGTAACATCCTTTATCATTATCAAGTGTAACGTAAACAATTAGTTGTGGTGCACAATCCAATCCCGCCATATCATCATTAATCAATATTATAATTCTCCCTTATTCCACCATATTATTATTCATCAATATCAATTATTACGTATACAAGCCATCGCGACGCACAACTCCATCCCAACATATCATTATTTATCTGTGTCATAATCCTCCTGCATTCCACTATATTATCATTTATCAATATCAATTATTACGTACACAAATCGTTGCAACGCGCAAAGCGATCCCACCATATCATTATTTATCGATATCATAATCCTCCTTTATTCTACCATTTCAATTTATTATCCTTCAATTCTTGTTGCAGCTTGCAACTCGATCGACAAACAATTTCAATTAATATAAACAATCGAATAACTCAATATACAAAAATTTCTAAATTCAACGGGTATGAGTGCAAAACAATAAAAGAACCACGTAATATTCAAAGGAATGCAACAAATATTAAAAAACAACAGGACAAGTAAAGCACATGACAATTATGGTGTGCAACTAAAATAGTTGAGGCAAGTACCAAATAAGCACGGAGTCATGAAAGGGACAAACAATTTAATATTTTCACAACAAATAGCCCATGGTTCAACCACAATGTGTACAAGAATTTCAACAATAATAAAATGAATGGGAACTCTTAACAAGGAAAGGTATCTCAACAATTAACAACTCCGCCTCAATGTGATAACGACTATTACAACTTCAACACCAATAACTCAACAAGATGATATCCCACGAAATAACAACTTAAATTAAAAGTGATAAATAATTAAGAGGTAATAAGACAATAAGGAAGGAAATAACTTCAACTAAAGCATATAAGAGAAAAATAAAAAGTAAGAGGTAGAACAAGTGCTAACAACGTCAAATAGAGCATGTAAGAATATATTAACAATGAGATTTATAACATGTTATGACAATTCCATTAAAGGTATCGAAAGAGTCTATATAATCTAAACCGGTCAAATACGATATATAGCCCATGTACCCACTCGTCATCTTCCGTATATGGTTTTCACATAACACAAATAGCACAGTCAACCCAAATCCTAAGGGGTAGTTTCTCCCGCACAAAGTTAGGCAAGATACGTTCTCAGATAAGACAACTCAACCCTTTGAAATAGCTTTTCCCCTAAAATTTACCTCCGCACGGCTCAACTCTAATAAAAAATGACTTAATAACATCAAACAATGCAAGAGAAACAAATTACAATAAATAAAGCTATGATCTTTATATTTTTCTCAAAAAGTCAACAAAAGTCAATGCTGGGCCCGACTTGGATTCCACATCCATGCTTACCCGAGTGAAGCCCAAACAAATACAAGCTCACACGAACGAAAACTGACTCAATCGGAGTCAGATAGCTCAACCAATACACTAAAATATTGCTCTTGGGTGTTCATAACCCAAGACCCACAGTAGTTGGGTCCCATGTCACCTGAAATACTCTTCCCAAACTTGTCAAATTCGAGTATTTTATTCTCCTAATATAGGAGAACAAGACCTTAAAAGTAATCGGTAAATAAATGCCTCTAACTCATTTTCAAACTTTAAAATTTAGGACATCACCCTAGGTCTTGATTTAAAGAATTAAGTGGATTTTCAATTAAAATCATGGATTAAATTTTAAACCAAGGGAATGAATCAAACGGAGATACTTAGGTTATGGTTTAGACCTTACCCTATGAAAAAAACTTGAAGAACATCCTTGAATTTTGTCAATCCCAAACTTTCAAGATGAGAAAAACTCCAATAACATTAATAGTAAAAAATGTCCAACTGTTCTGCCTTCTTTATTATGCATGCAAACGATCCCGAAACTCATTTTTGATGTCTCAAATAGATTCCTCATGAAATTATAGTCAAGTTAGGCTTTTGAATAACTCTATTTGACCTTATGACAAAGGAGATATGTTGGTTTCAATATTTGAAATAGTGTAGATTTTTAAATACGAATTCAATGACAATATCGTAATTAATCTGGAAAAAACCTAGCAACTCAATTCTAAGTGAAATGACCATAAATTACTCATACGATGTCAAAACTTGATGATTTCAGTTGCTATGATTTCAAAATTACTATACGAATATAATAGTTTAGTCGAAACACGAATCAAAGTTCGTTTGCTCAATATGGTACTCCCTCTGTTCCAGTTTATATGAACCTATTTCTTTTTTGGTCCGTTCACGAAAGAATGACCCCTTTCTAAATTTGGTAACAATTTAGCTTAAACTTACAATTCTACCCTTAATGAGAAGCTTTTATAGCCACACAAATACTCTGGCCCCCTTTTTGAATCATTTAGGACCACAAACTCCAAAAATCTTCATTTTTTGTTAAACTTCGTGCCCAGTCAAACAGGTTCACATAAATTGGAACGGATGGAGTATCACTTATGATCAAATCAACGTCGAAACCGAAAACAATCACCATACAACCCAAATTTATCCAAAACTCATCGGAATTTAACAAAGCTTTGTGGACATGTCCAAAATCATCATACAAACATATTGAAATAATTAAAATTTCATTCCGAGTCCGTTTACGCAAAAGTCAGACATTGGTCAATTCCTCCAACTTAAAGCTTCTAAAAAGAGAATCATTCTTCCATTCAATCCCGAACCGCTCGAAAACCGAAATAACCATACAAGCAAGTCATAATACATAATACGGAAAAGGTCCAATTTTATCCCTAAATTATGGTATATGGCTCACTTTAGTACCCCGTTAGTAAATTGGACCAAAAGCTCGCCATTAGTAAAGTGGGCCAAAAATGTCCCCCAACTTAACACAATAGGCCAAAAATGTCCCTCAACTTAACAGCCCTCCACACAAATCATTTTAATCCTACATGGCATCCACGTGGCTGTGACATGACAGCCACATAAGCGAGCAGCCCTCTAAACTCGCTCCGACCCATTTCCAAACAATTTTAACTCACAAATCTAGGAATCTTGGTTATTGTATGTAGTTGCAAATCTGGGAGCTCATCGATCTTCCTTACCGTTTTTTTTTTTTTTTGAAAATCTGGACAGTTTGGATAGTGTTTTGTTTACAGCAGTTTTTTTTGGCAGTGTAATGTTAAAAACTAGACATTTTGGACAGTGTTTTGTTAACAAATTTTTTTTGCGCAACAGGACAGTGTAATGTTACTGTATTTTTTTTTAAATCTGGACAGTTTGGAAAGTGTTTTATTTACAACATTTTTTTTTTGTAAAACAAGACAACTTTGGACAATTAATGTTACTGCATTTTTTTAAAAAAAAAAAAAAACTGGACAGTTTGAAGAGTGTTTTATTTACAGTGATTTTTTGTGTAATGTTACAATAGTTTTTTTTTTTTTTTTGCAAAACTAGAAGTTTTGAACAATATAATATTACAACAGTATTTTGTTTGAAAATGGGTCGAAGCGGGTTTAGAGGGCTGCCCGCTTATATGGCTACCATGTCACAGCCACGTGGATGCCATGTAGGATTAAAATAGCTTGTGTGGAGGGCTATAAAGTTGAGGGACATTTTTGGCCTATTGTGTTAAGTTGAGGGACATTTTTGGCCCACTTTGCTAACGGCGAGGATAACTTTAACCCAATTTACTATCGGAGGACAAAAGTGAGCCATATACCATAATTTAGGGATAAAATTGGACCTTTTGCGTACATAATATGAAGCTACTCAAAGTCTCAAACCACCGAATGGAACGCTAAAGCTCAAAATTACCGATCGGGTCGTTGAAGAATAATATTTAAAATTATTACACAAGTTCTTTAATTAGCTTTGCGACCAAATTCAATCAACCTATACACCTATGCTATAGCCAAAAAACTAGACTATTTTTTTTCTTAGTACTCTTTATTTTGGTTTCAAGAACAGGTTTTTCTCGATTTTTCATGAGTTTGTCCACATTGATTTTGGTGGTTAATCAAGAATTTATCAAAATACCACCATTTGGTGAAGTAAGGTAGTGCTTATGGTCTTATGGTGATAATAAATAAAGAAGACGGTAAGGATTGTGGTGATTGCACTGGTGGTAGCTAGCAACCGATAAATGAATAAGATGGTGAACAGTGATAGGTGCAGTGGTCGGTGACGAAGAAGACAAATTAGAGAAATTAGTTGTCTACTATATATATATATATGGAGATCTTTTTTTTTGGTATTAATTGGCACGAGACATTTTGGGATTCACTTTTTTATGTTACCATGTGTGGGAATTACGCACTGTATTTTTATGGAAAATTGGTAGTTGTATGTCTAAGAGGCGCAGTTGGGTCAATAGGTTAAATATATAATGGGAATAATCTTTAGTTTAGATGTATAAATAAAATCTTTGACAAGTTTATGGGGGACTGCATATTTATTTGGCCAAATAATAAAATAGTAGCACACATAGTATGTGAGGAAAGAAAACAAGAAAAAAAAAAAATCTAAGCCTAGTGATTGGTGGTAGCCAAGATAAAAAAATTTCTTTGTTTTTCTTGGCACTGGTCTCATGCTTACGTGAGAACGAAATTCCTTTTGTATGCGTGCTTTCTAAGCATTGGGCAAAATTTTAGTTTTTTCTAAGACACACAATGATACCAAAGTATCATATTTTCTTCCACTTGCAATAGCTTAAGAGCTGGATTTAATTAACTTTGCCCATTATATTTCCCCCATCTGTTTTCTTCTCATCACCAATTATTATAACTAAATACTACCAACTAAACCATCATTTCATATCGCCTACATGTCTTAAGCTTATCATTGAAAGATCATCCAAATCCAATTATAATAAGAGAAAAAGTAGCTTAGGATCACTATAAATCATTTTTGATGCATTTATATACGCGATATAAGATATTACAAATCTTCGACATTTTTATTTAGCAATACATCATTTAAAAAAAAAAAAAAAAGGTAGAGTGAAGGGTACTATGCCTCGATTTTTATCAAGATTATCAACTCAAACTCAACTCAACTTATATTTACTTGAACATTCTTGTTTAATTATAGCCTCTTAAGGCATATCCCTTTTTAAACAACAAGTGATCAATTAAATACCATCCCGTCTTTCTTTTTTTAATTTGTTTTAAAGTATCTCTCTTGCTTTCTAATCTTGGCACATTGTTTATTATTGTTAAGAGAGTTAAAGTGGGAGTACAACTAAGCATATATGGGTCGCGTGGTTTTGTGGGTTCTACTCATGTCTTCAAATCTTAAATCTCAGTTTTGTATTTGCTGGCACATATGATATATGTCATTCTTCTCCACATCACCCCACTTGCTTCCCTCAGTATCTAACCAACTTTTAATTTTTTCCCTCTCCCTTTTATCTAAAGGGATAAAAAAAGACACTGCAATTTATTCGTATATGATATAGAATTTTATGTTCTCTTTAATGAGTAGTTTAATTTCTTTCTGAGGCTTTTGTTTTTTTTGATTTTTCATTCGGTGTCCGATATCCGCATTGGAGATCTATATACGGATTCGTGTCACATAGGGCTCCATTCAGGGGTAGCGCTCCCTACCAAGAATTTTTTCATATGCAAAGCTCAAACCCGAGATTCCTGGTTAAGGGAGGAGCAACCCTATCTACGGCACCACATCCTTTGATTTGGTGATCTTTCTAGGGCTTATGATCCTTCTTAATTGTAGGTGGAACAAAAATAATAAAGAGATTCTCTAATCAATATATGCCACGCGGTGGTCGTATACCATTGCTTTTTAAAAGCGGGATAGTATCTTTTTTCTTACGCTGTGAACACATACATACTCAAATAACATTTGAGGTGGCTTTCCTTTTTTATAGGACTACTGTGAAAATTGAGATTACTTTCTCCTGCTCGAAACATTAAACAGGAAGCTGGGGAAGAGGAGTGACTCCTACGTTCCCTTAACTCTAGTTATTTCGTTTTGGTATAGAGTTACATTTTAGAAAATAGTCAAAATTAAACTACTTCTTATAAACTCATTAATTCGAGGTTACAAAATAAAAAACAAAGTGGTTTGAAGTTCTATTATAAAACATTTTTAACCAATATGTTTAAGTCTTGTTATAGAAACTATCATTAACAGAGGCAGACCCAGGATTTGAGCATTAGGGGTCACTATTATCATAAGCATACCAATTACTGGCGACAAAGTTCAACGGGCAACTCTTCAAAAACTTAATGAGTATGATAGACTGTCAGCAAAATACAAACTTTAATTTTATTAAATATCATTACTTATATTTGTAAATACCATATTGTTACGAAGTGGACAACAAAGTTATCCCAAAATCAAAATCCGTACGTAAGAAATGAATATTATTATACTAACACTTTGTTAATAAAAACAGTTCCAATTTTCAAGTTATAATAAGATTTTAAGGCTTACTACTTTATTAATAAAAACAGTTCCAATGTTCAAGTTATAATAAGATTTTAAGGCTTACTGCTTAACTTAACTACTATGGGAACAAGTATTAATTAAATTAAACAAGTTCAAAATTTCGCCCTAGTCCTATACAAAATATCCTAATTCGATGTTCTTCTTTTATACTAATCTCCAAACACAATTTGGTTTGAAGACAAACACTCCACTGAAAGAATATTTCAAAATAATGTTTACGAGCTAATGTTAATAGTAAGCAGAAAGCAAAAGATTGATAGCCGATTATTTTGCTAAGTTAATATCTTCAAAGGAAAACATAATTACTAAGGGTATGTTTCAGCTTAAGAAAGAGTCTCAAACTGAGTCGTCGTCGCTGATTCGCACAATCAGAGTTGAGCAAATCAGAAAAAGGTTAAAACAATCAATTGAAAAACAGATTTTGTTTTTAAGCAGAAGGGGTGAGCGAGGGGTTTTTAAAAAGGTTAAAAGTTTAGGTTGAGTATTGCTACAAGCATTAAAGAAATTAGAAAAGATAAAATAATAAAAAGCAGTAGATTAGTACTAAGTAAACAATCGTTTAATTAAAAAAAGAAAAAAAGAAGGGGTAAGGTGCAGGAGCTAAGTTTCGGACCTGGGTCCAACAACTAACTAAGGCACTTGAGCAGGCTACAAAACAAACATTTCTATCCGGCTTTTGTTACTTGAGGAGGCCACGTAAATTATTTAACGGGTCCCCAATGTATATAAAATATTTTCTCAGTATTTTTGCCGAGATTGACGGTTCCGGTGACCCCTACCTCCAAGGTCCGCCTCTGAATTCATTAACATCCCTTTCTTTAGGTACGGTTTTGTAACCTTTCCCATGGGAATTACATCTTAAAAGAAGCTGCTAAACATATAAAGCTTAGAAGTCAAAAGAAACTTAGTAACTTATTTAATGATTTATTTCATCTTGTTCTATATATCATTTCTCTGCATTCAATATGGAGAATCATGGATAATATACTCTATTCTTTTTGCGGACAGTTTAGCAATCAAATTGGATTGAGTATTTTTCGAATATATCGTTCATGTATATCTATATTTCATTTTTATGTTTTGTTTTTTTGCTCGTGCCTGGATAGAGAATGATCACCTCTGGGAAGAACTTTGCTCCATTCTTTTTTCATAAATGGTGTCTCGTCATACGATCATTTATAGAGAAATATTTCTGAATCTGGTTAATGCGATATGACAACATTGCTCCATATTTTTTCTTACCTTATTGTAAGGAACATATTCATTACCAAATGAGGAAGCAATCCAGTGGACGCTTGTTGAATATATATGTTTACCCTTAAAATGATGAACAATTAAATTTGTACCAAATTTAAAGGATACATGATTTAATTTAACACAAATGGCCAAAGAATAGTATGTAATTGACTTAAAGTAAAACAAAACGATCAAATCAAATGTGACGAAGTAATTAAGCCTCGCGTTAGATTAGATTTGAACCCTAAAGATCGGTTCCAATCGAGTCCTCGAAATGGAGCTCGGTTGCAACTGAATAGATGAACAACTTGAAGAACACTTGAACGATTACTAAAAGACAAAAGTAAATTTTATTGCTTTGATATGCGTGTCAACAGTCACCCGAAAAATAAAAAGGTTCCCCTCTTTATATAGTAGAGGAGTTTTAACCCTAATACAAGTCTAAATAAGGCAAAAATCCATTCCTTCCTTTTTTCCAAAGAAAACACGATACACAGTTAATATCGAATGTGATCCGTGCCGTAATATCCGGCTGATGGCATATATTTTTGCTTCTCGTTTGTCCTCTTTAACTGTCTTCCCTTTAAACCTGATTCTTTGTTTTGCTCGAGCTTTATTCTTTCCATGTTTGGTCATGCTCGATTCCTGACGTATCATTCATCCACCCCCGGGCTCCAATCTGGGGGCACTCTCGACCCTACCCGAGCCAGCGTTGAATGTTGTTCCTTGTTTCTTTGTCGAGAAATCACGGGTAACTTTATACCCGATTTTACCTGTACACAGTTAGTCACCTCACTTATCAGAATGTAGATATATAGGAACGATGAGAAGTGACTAATTGACACCGGTTGCTTCCTTCGAGAGTAGATTTATAGGAATGATGAGAAGTGACTAATTGACCCCGGTTGCTTCCTTCGAGAGTAGATTTGTAGGAATAATGAGAAGTGACTAATTGACCCAGGTTGCTTCCTTCGTACACCATAAGCAAGTTGATGAGCCGAAACGTCCCATCAGTTACGTCGCTCTGATTTTGGACACGTGTTAGCCGCCGGTTGATCATCCTCGGCAGTTATCGAATGTGAAACGTTATGCATTCATTATTCCTTCTCTATAAAAGCTTCGGTTTCCCTTTTCCACTTTTTTACTTTTGATTTTGATCCTTCTTGAGTTACCCTCGAGTTTTTCATCTATTCATCAATCCTTTAAATTTTCATAATATGTTCTTCACATCTTCTTACCTTCATATATTATCTTTAAACCTTCATACTTTACCTTCAAACCTTCATACCAAATCTTCAAACCATCATATTTCCAGACTGAGATGGCTAAGACTTCGAAACCAGTATCCCAAATTACTGCACCTTCGACTTCTTCCCCGGCTAAAGGCACCAAGGCAACATTTCTACCAGTAGCCCCAAGACCTCCCCTTATAGATTTTATCCCCAGAGGCTGCTCAATAGATAACGACTTCAAGGTCGAAAAAGCCTCCGCATAAGGAGATCGAGGTGAAGAGGCGTAGAGGTATGTTTGCTCCATCACCGAGGAGATGCTCCAAGCAATCTGAGAGGACTGCAAATGAGAAGGAAAATACATAGTCATTCGCAGTCCCAATGAGGATGTCATGACACACGTGGAAGGATATCTAAACGTTTACACGTATCCTTTTACGTTCGGTCCAGTGGATACGGTGATCCTCGAGTTCTATAAGAGGTACGAAATCTGCCTCGAGTAGTTTCATACATCTTTTTAGAGGATCGTGAGCCTTCTCTGTCACTTTGTGAACAACTTGGAGGAGCCTAGATTCACAATTGACCACATACTCCGAGTCTTCAGCCCCCCGGATCTTTCGACGGGGGTTAATCGAGCTCGCCCGTCGGGCAAAGAAAGATCCCTTCTCCTGCATAGGTGAGGATAGGGACCGAGGCTGGTATGGAAGGTTTTTCTGAATACAAATCGAGGACCTCATTCCTTCCGAATTCCTGTTGTTCCCCGAGAAGTGGAACTCAAAACATAAGTTTACTTCCTCTTAAGTTGCAAAGTACTTTTTTGAATCTGCCCTTCTTTCTCATTATTTGTTTCATTTGATATGTAGCTGTCGCCCGAGTCTCCAATGCGGTCCGCCATTTCAGGTAGTGGGTCGAGGGCATAAGCAAACAACTCACCTATCCCGAGCGCGAGTGGTGCAAGCTTTCCAAAGTCAAGTGGGAGGATCTTTCTCATTGTGAGTCCCCTCCCTTTTTTGGTGGAAAAAAAATTTCTAGCCATTTCTTATTGTGTCATTGTTATGACTAAGTCTTTTCCTTCCACATATTTTTCTAAGACCACTAAAATTCGGGAAATTACCGAGGCCGTGACTTCAACCCCGTCTACAAAGTGCTCTGCTTCACTACGGCCTACTGCCGAAGCTGTTGCGAAGAAGGAGGAGAAAATGAAGAAGAAGAAAAGGTCTCCTGACTCATCAGAAGCTCCTGTCGAGACTAAGAAAAAGAAAAGGATCATGCTCGGGGCCATAAGGAACACTAAAAGGGCTTCTGGTCCTAGGTCCCAAATTTCGAGGCTCTTTATGGACTCAAGGACTTTCCTGAGGATGACGATAACTTGTATCCATCGCTCACGTGCCGATTGATGTTGACTTGGAGTTTGTGGCCCGTAGGGGGATACTCGAAAGGCTGAGTCTTCCTCGGCTCGAGTGCTTGAGGAAGGCAAGTGGTTACCGCTTCGCAAGAAGCTCCTTCGATTCCGATAGGGGGCACCTTGAAAAATACTGATGTTATCCATATTTCGGAGTCACCGCCTCATATGGAGGCCATTTTAGACGAAGCTCGGCCTGCTGCAGAAAAACTGACCGAGGCATCCCGAGCCGTGGATGAGGCCCTTAACTCATTTTTTGAGTGCGTGGACGTCGGCATGCTGGAGGATTACACTGGATTTGGCCACCTGAAGATCCCGAAAAGGTTCATGCAACCAGGGTCAGGTGGGCCGAGTTCGAGTCCAAAGCTCGAAAAGTAGTCCCCTCCCCCCCCCCCCCCCCCCCCNACCGATTTATACTAGCATACCATCCAGTTCAATCGGAGTGGCCAACTATCTCTGTTCCTTGATAACCAAAGAGGACCAAGTGAAAATGAACGAGGTAGACGGGCCAAGTCTCTTCAACATGGTTCAATAGGTTCTGAATATGGTATACCTTCCTTTCATTTTATCTTAAAGAGTTATCTTTTCCTTAATGGTATTTTCACGATATCTCTTTCTTTATGTCACATGCCTCGGTGCTTTACCATGAAAGCTTTCACCGGTCCAGGATTAAGGTGAGTCACCTCAAGTTCGATCTCAAGAAGCACTTCTGGCAAAAAGAGATGTACAAAGTTCTCTTTGAGCAGAAGGATGAAATCCTTAGGGATATGGTTGACTGCTGATCACGCCCAATGTATATCCTCTAAATAGGATTCTGCGGACGTTGCAAATAAAACCCAAGTATTAAGCCCAGGGTCGAATCCACAGAGAGTCAACCTAACAACTGCTATCTTTAAA
>MU790282.1:108153-123687 GCA_026770625.1 Nicotiana glauca
TACAATTCATAAAAGACACTACTAAGAGCATTTTGTCATCATATATATCATCAAAACAACATAAAAATGTGATTATTTAGGGCGTGATTATAGTCAAATTCACCTATTATCAACTGCTCCGTCCTCCAAGCCGAGTTGGAAAAAGCCCAAAAGGAGGCTTCAAAAGTGGAACATGACCATGCATGTCTGGTTGAAAAGGTAAGAGTGCTTAAGATCGATAAACGAGAGGTTAAATGCAAATTCTAACGTCGTAACCTTGCAGGTCCAGGAGAAAATAACCCTGATCGACCAGCTTAGGTCCGAAATGAACGAGGTCAAAGCTTCAGCTGATGTGTTGAGGGGAAAATGGGTCACCTATAATCGGAGCAGGATTCCACCAAAGTGGACCTGGAATTGACCTAAATGCATCTCTAAGTAATGAGAGAAAAGGTCGATAAATGGTCTCAGCTAAATGAGGAGCTCTGGGCACAACTTGCCTTGTCCACTACAGAACGGGACACTCTTGGCCAATAATATACTGCGCTGAAATCCAAATTGGAGGTGGCTTCAAATGAGACCTCGAAGTCCCAAGACATGCTGGCCCAGTACAAGAATGATGTATTGGTAGACGAAGCCCATATTATAACGAAGGTTGAGTACGTGAAGTGGCTATCTCGGAGAGAGACTCTCGAGGAGATCCAAGCCCGAGGAGTTGACTTAGCGGTGGAGATTGAAGATGCCAAGAGGATTAAAGCCGAGGCCAAGACGAGGTACTAGCTCGAGGATTCGGATAGCGAGCTGGGTCCGATGAAGACTAGCCAGGAAATGCCTTAGCTTGTTTTTGCTTTTTGTTTTGTTTTTTGTATTCATGCATTTTGTGCTTTGGGCCATTTTTTTGTGCCTTTGTAAATACCTTTCAGTGAATATATATATACACACACACACACACATAAAACACACACACACACACACACCCCTTCGGCTACATTTTGTATCCTTTAATTTTTCTGCATTTTCTTGTTTAGGACTTAGGATATGTGATTAACCTGCATATCGTACTTAATACAACATCGATACATTAGCATAAAATTTTCTTAAATTGTTTCATCTCGGACTTTGAGTTGCTTTGACTTCGGAGGATCCGTTATGAAATAAAATGAAGCCTTTATTAAAATATTCAAATGATTAATCAAGATACTGCTAATTTTCACCGAAGGTGGCTCTTTTCATGGCCATAATTAGAAACCGATTGACTTGACCAGATCGAATGTAATATCTTGTGGATTTAAAATATGTAAGGACCTTATTTTTATTGTGTACGATCTCAGACGTGTCCGAGTCACTTATATATCATTATCGAAGCTCTTATGGCTTTGTATTTTAAGTTGGTCGTGCCTTTCGTATTTAGGCCCTACCTCGTAGGCTTGGTGCCCTTGAAGACCCGTAGGCTTAAGGTTTTTTAGGTGGTTGGGCGTGGTCCTGTGGACTCTTACTGCCTTCGGGGTTTCATGCTTCGAGTTAATGGTAGCCCATGGTCCTAGGGGGTTTTGAATCGAGCACTCGTTCTAAGTAACATAACGATAACATTGCTCGTGCAAACGTGAACCGATGAAACATAGATGGCAAATTTCTCATTTTATTACTTTAAATGTAGTGTAAGTAATCAAAGATACATAAGCTATCTGCCATGGTGAGAACGATCTATGCGAGCACAGTTTATTTGACCATTTTACACTTACAATAAATCATATTATTTAAGCCTTGGATTTCGATATCGAAAGAATTACCTTCTAAATTTCTGAGCTTAGATCTTCGGTTTTATCACTCAGGGTCTGATAGTCCCTTAGTACTTAAGGCTCAATTTTGAGGGCTCGAGTACTATTGATTCGAAACGGGCAATGTGCAGTCCCCAATTTTAGACTGGTCGAAGGAAAAAAGAGTACTACACGTGCTTTCAGACCTAATCCTTGGACTTGACTTCGAAGAGTACCTGCATGGGTTAGTTCAAAGCGTAATAAACCTTAAACAAATTTATGTATTCATACCTTAGCAGTAATGCTACTTTAAGTGTGCCACATTCCAGTTGTTTGTCAGTTGTACACCATTTTTGGACTCAAGCTGGTACAAGTCTTTCCCGATTATACTTGTGACTCTGTACGGTTCCTCCCATTTCGGGCCTAGTTTCTCATTATTTGGGTTCTTGGTATGCAGTGGGACTCTCCACAACACCAAGTCCCCAACTTAGAAGTGTCAAAGGTTTTCCCTTTGGTTGTAGTACCTTCCTATTCGCTGCTAACCGGACTAGGACGAGCTCTCGCCTTTCGTTTGCTAAATTTAGGCTTGTGTCCACGGCCTTGTCGTTTGATGTATCCGTAGAATATCGGAACCTTAAGCTCGATTCTTCCACTTCTACCAGAATCAAAGCCTCTGCACCATAGACTAATGAGAAAAACGTCTCACCGGTGCTCGACCCTTGAAGTTGTTCGATAAGCCCAAAGGACCTCGAGCAGAATTTCTTTCCATTTTTTTTTGAGTCGGTCAACCTTTCCTTCAAGTTCTACAATATAGTTTTGTTTGTTGACTCTGCTTGACCATTTGCACTCTGGTGATAAGGGGTCGATAAAATCTTTTTGATTTTGTGATATTCAAAGAACTTATTGACCTTGATGTTGATGAATTGTCTCCCGTTGTCACACGTAATCTGAGTGAGTATCCTGAACCAACATATTATATGATCATAGATGAAGTTGATAACTTTTTTTTCTCTAACTTTATCAAATGTCTAAGCTTCAACCCACTTGGAGAAGTAATCTTTCATGAGCATAATGTGCTAAGTTTTTCTGGGTTCTCATGGTAAAGGGCCCACGATGGCCATCCCCCACTTCATGATTGGACAAGGGGAAAGGACAAGGTAAAGCAGCTCCCACGGTTGGTAGATCATCGGTGCATGCCTTTGAAACTGTTGCATTTTTTAACAAAGTCCTTCATATCTTTTTTCATTTCGCTCCAGTAATATCCCACCCTGATCAATTTCTTAACCAATGATTCTGCTCTTGAATATTTTCCGCAAATACCCTCATGGACTTCCCTCATCATGTAATCGGTCTCCCGCCATCGAATCCTATGCATCTTGCTAACGGTCCAAAAAATGACCTCCATTACAGTTGTCCCACAACTAAGCTGAACCTGTCAGCTTTAATTCAAAACACCCTTGACTCTTTAGGATTCGATGGCAGTTTTCCCTTCTAAAGGTAGTCTAAGCATTTGTTTCACAATTCACAATTCCCAAGTCAAACTCATTGAGTTTACCTCGGCATGACCTTCCTCTATCACTGAGCTCATCAATTGCACCACTATTCCGGAGTTAAATTCATCAAAGTCGACTGATGATCCTAAGTTAGCCAAAGCATCGGCCTCGCTGTTCTGATCTCGTGGAACATGTTGTAACGTCCATTCTCATAACAAGTGTAATACCACTTGTAATTTATCCAAGTATCTTCGCATCCAGTCTTTTTTACTTCAAACGTTTCATTAACTTTGTTAACAACGAGGAGGGAATCGCATTTGGCTTCGATCACCTCAGCCCCCAGGCTTTTAGCCAGTTCTGGACTTGCAATCAGAACCTCATATTCGGCTTCATTGTTAGACAATTTCACAATTCTAATAGATTGCCTTATTATAATACACGTGGGTGGTTTTAATATGATTCCCAACCCGAACCCTTTTGCGTTGGAAGAACCATCCATGAATAGGGTCCAAACCCCCAATCTAGTCCCTAAGGCAAGTAATAGTTCTTTATCGACCTCGGGGATCAGGGCTAGTGTTAAATCAACCATGAAATCTGCCAAAATTTGAGACTTTATAGTTGTTCGGGGCTCGTATCCAATATCGTACCCGCTAACCTCTGTGACCCATTTTGCTAGCTCGGCTGAGAGTTTGGGTTTATGCATGAAATTCCTTAGTGGATACAAGGTCAATACACATATAGGGTGACACAGAAAGTATGATTTTAGTTTCTAAATACGCTTAACAAGGCAAACACTAATTTTTCTACGTGTGCATACCTCGTTTCAGCATCATCTAGGGTTCTACTAATATAATAAATAGGAAATTGCATACCTTCTTCTGCCCAAACAAGGACATCACTTACTGCTACCTAAAATACTACCAAGTAAAGGTACAACTGCTTGTTCGCCTTCGGGGTGTGCAACAACGGAGGACATGATAAGTATTGTTTGAGTTCTTCTTATAAAACCTCTTGGCACTTCGGGGTCCAAAAAATGTCATTCTTTTTATTTAGTAACAAGAAAAATTTGTGGCTTTTATCCAATGACCTAGAAACAAATCGACCCAATATGGTTATTCGCCCGGTCAGCCTCCGCACCGCCTTGTCGTTGTCAAACACAGGGATATGTTTTATGGCATTTATTTTATTTGGATTGATATGTATTCCTCGATTAGGTACCATTAAACCAAGGAACTTTCCCGAGATGACTCTAAAGGCACACTTCTCCAGGTTCATATTCATGTTGTATTCCATCATTATGTCGAAGGTTTCATGCAAATGTTTCAAATGGTTCTCTGCTCACAGGAAATTAACTAACATATCATCAATATAAACCTCCATTGATTTTCCTATTTGTTCCTCGAACATTCTGTTAACTAGGTGCTGATATGTGGCACCAGCATTTTTTAATCCAAACGGCATCACATTATAACAATAAATGCCGAACCTAGTTATGAAAGAAGTTTTCTGTTGGTCAGCTGGGTCCATCCGCATTTGGTTGTATTCGGAATTGGCATCAAGAAAACTCAGCATTTCGTGCCCTGCCGTCGCATCGATCATTCGTTCGATGTTATACAAAGGCAATGAATCTTTTGGGGATGCCTTATTCAAGTCCATATAATCTACACACATTCTAAGTTTGTTTCCCTTTTTAGGTACGATGAATACATTAGCTGTCCAATCCAGGTATTGACTTCCCGAATATAATATATTTTTAAGAGTTTAGATACCCCATATTTGATGAATGAGTGCTTGACTTTGGACTGCGGCCTCCTCTTCTGTTTAACTAGGTGGAAGTTCAGATACAAGCTCAATTCGTGAGTAGTTATCTCCGATAGAATTCATGTCATGTCTAGGTGGGATCATGCAAAACAATCGAAATTAGCTTTCAAAAAATCAATGAGTTTTTTCCTAAGCTCGGTGGTTAACCCCGTGCCCAGGTACACCTTTATGTCTGGCAGGTGCTCGAACAATATGACATGTTCCAATTCCTTGATTGTTGAATTGGTTCCATTGGTGTAAAGAGGTGCTATGAAAGATTTCGGGACCCCGAAGTCATCTTCCTCATCTATTGGACGTTCCTCCTATTTTTCCGACCCGGTCAGGGTCGAGACCTGTGATTGGTATTTGGTGGCTTTCTCTTCAATCAATACCTTACCTTTTGATGTCCTGATTGCGGGTACCGAGATCACTTTATCAACAGTGAACAGCTCCTTTGCGGCCGGTTGTTCCCCATAGACCGTTTTGATTCCACTTGGGGTAGGAAATTTCAATGCTTGATGCAAGGTTGACTAGATCTCCCTTATACTGCGGACCCATGGTCTCCTAAACAAGGCGTTGTACCTCATATCTCCTTTGATTACATAGAACTTCATCTCCGGGTGGTTCCAACTATGTTGACCGGTAGGGTGATTTTACCCTTTATTGTCTCGCATGCCATATTGAAACCGTTCAATACTCGAACCGCTGGTACAATCTGGTCCAATAGCCCCAGCTGTTCCACGACTCTCAAGCGAATGATGTTGGCTGAACTGCTTGGATCTATTAACACAGACTTAACTCGAGATTTGTTAATAAGCACATATATTACCATTTTATCATTGTGAGGTTGAATAATCCCTCGGCGTCCTCATCACTAAACGAGATTGCTCCCTCCAGGATGTAATCTCGAGTTCATTTTTCTCTTATGATATATACTTTGCTGTATTTTATCGTTGATCCTTGAGGAATATTTACTCCTCCGATAATCATGTTAATCACATTTTGATGTTCTTCCTACTCGATCTTCTTGTAAGAGTCCCTTTTTTGAAATGGTTTTTGGCTTGCTCACTTAGAAATTCCTGAAGATGCCCACTGTTGAACAGACGAGCCACTTCTTCCATTAAATATCGATAATTCTTGGTTCTGTGACCATAAGTACTGTGATATTTACATATCAAATTGTGATCCCTCTGTGCAGGATCAGACTGGAGTGTCCTTAGCAACTTGGTCTCCTTGATGTAACTGATCGCTAACAATACACTCGCTGTATCGACGCTGAAGTTATATTTCAATAGCCTCGGGACATATCTGACCCCGGGTGATCTGTCGAAATCGTTTCTATTCACTAACCCTCGATTATTTGGACCCTGATAATTTCTTCTATCATTCCTAGTTGGATGGCTATTGGGTCTATTTCCCCTTCTATCGAAGTTGTAAGGCTGGTATTGATCTTGGGGCGGCCTCGACTCTTGATCTACTATTCTTTTAGGCTTGTAATTTGCTCTTTTTAGGTTAACCGACCTCGAAGAAGCCCCTAGTTGGGCATCCTTGACTCTGATCTTTGACTAGTACCTATTATGGATATTGGCCCAGGTAATCATTGGGTACTCTACCGGGTTTTGCTTCAATTTTTGAGACGCAACCAAACTTCAAGGGTTGAGTCCCTTAGTGAATGCCTGAATAGCCCAATCGTCTGCAACCGAGGCAGGTCCATCTGTTCTATCTTGAATCTCAACACAAATACCCTAACCATCTCATTGTCCCTTTGCTCGACTTTGAACTGGTCCAATTTTCCCGTCTTAAATTTAATAGTACAATATATCACTGCTCCTTTAGATATTGTTTTCCCAAATTTCTTCAACAATACCGACTCGATCTCGTTATCCTCGAGGTCATTGCCTTTTATTGCACACATATAGGAGGTTACATGCTCGTTTGGATCTGTAGTCCTATTGTATTTGGAAATATCTCTCATTCTGAATCTTTTCAAAATTGCCTTTGGTACCGCGCTCGGGGGGAAAGATTTCTGAATGAACTTTTTAGAATTCGGTCCTTTCAATAGCGAGCTCCCAGGATCTGATGGACCCTCGAATTATAAGTTTCCACTTTCTTGTCATTCGCTTCTATCTTATTTTTTCCGGATTCTACCCGTTTTGTCGGTGTTTCGAGCATTTTTATCACCTCAGAAGTTTCAACATGTCCGGACCCATCAGGTTCTGTGACAATCTATTCTTCTTTCCGAGTATCCTCTCCAACCCGTTCGGGTTCGGCCACATTATGTGCGTGATTTTGACTTTGCAATTGTGCTATTGCAGCTTGCTGAACTTGTAACATCTAAAAAATTAAACATAATCTAACTCCGCTACCTGACCCTTCGGGTACCTCGCGAGCTGATGACCGGGGTGCCCCGTGAATGCTGCTATCAGGATCAGCAGGTAGTTTGATGTCGATAGCAACCTCTTAATTGGCATCGACTTGGTTATCGATTGGAACGCCATTAGGGTTGACATAGAGTACGCCGTTTCTTGGAACCATGTTATTATTTTTACCTTGGTGGCCTGACTCGACGTCAACATTCAATGAGTAGATTGGGAATTCGACATATTGAATGATCCAGAAATTAAACTTCAAAGAGCAAGCGTAAAATAGAATGTGTTATAAGATTCGTATTAAATCACCATTGTTATCCTTAGCCCCACGGTGGGGGTAAAATTATTTACCGTTAAAATGAGTAATAATTAAATTTGTATGCGGTTTAAAGGATACATGGTTTATTTTAACACGAATGGCCAATGAATAACAAGTAATTGAATTAAAGGAGAACAAAATGATCAAACCAAAATTAAGCCTGACATTAGATTTGAATGCTAAAGATCGGTTCCAGTCGAGCCCTCGGAATGGAGTTCAGTTGCAACTGAATGAATGAACAGCTTGAAGAACACTTGAACGATTATTAAAAGACAAAAGTAAACTTTATTGCTTTGATATGCGTGCCAACAGTGAACAAAAAAATTAAAACGTTCCCCTTTTTATATAGTAGAGGAGTGTTAACCCTAATACAAGTCTAAATAAGGTAAAATCCTTTCTTCCCTTTTCCGAAAAAAACATGATCCATAGTTAATATCGAGCTTGATCTGCGCCATAATATCCGGCTAATGGTGGATATTTTGGCTCCTCGTTTGTCCTCTTAAACTGTCTTCCCTTTAACCCCGATTCTTCGTTTCACTCGAGCTTGATTCTTCTTATGTTTGACCATACTCGATTCCCAACGTATCATTCATCCACCCCCGGGCTCCGTTATGCGGGCACCCTCGGTCCTGCCCGAGCCAACGTCGAACCACATTGTTCTTTGTTCTTCATCGAAAAATTAGGTGTAACTTTATCCCCGATTTTACCCATACGGAAGTCCATTATATAGCAACTAACACAACTTGAATAGAAACTCTATGATTATATATAAGTTATAGATTAAGAACATTATCACCTTTCTCATCATGATCTAATTAACAAACATTATTAAGTCCTTGATGAGATGGCATTAACAAAGATAACTTTTACGCAAGTAAAGGGAAAATTTTATTTTGTGTGTGTACCATTATTGCCAGAGATTTTCATGACAAGCTTGACGCAAAGTAGTCACAATTCAAAAAGATAAACTTCCAAGTGTGGATGGACATAAAAGGGAGGCAATGCACTTTAAAGATTTTGCTCATTGTCCATTCATTATCAATTGACTGGATACTCTCAGCTTTTCTTGATAGAGTGCTATCCTTTTCACCTACCTTCAGTGTCTGATTGATCAATACCCAATTTTAAAAAAGAATGATTTTTTTGCGCATACCAAAGCCCATAAAATTGTAATTTTAAATATGACATGATATTCTTATATACTAATATATAAAAGTATGTCACTAAAAATAAAATAAAAAATTTAAAATTAAAATCTTCTTTTAAAATATACCGAAAAGAAAAGGGTCTCATATGAAACAGAATAAACCTAGAGAGTAGTAATTTTGTGAATGAAGTCTTCCTGCTATAGCACTAAGAATTATTGTATCATTCAATTATTAGGAAGCTGGTGGTTACCCTTGTCTAGAAACATCCTTTTAGGAGTAGTGCAGAAGGTATTAGAAAAAGAAAAAATAATGCAAGCATTAACTCTATGTGTTACTAATATTTTGTTTGGTACATTTTTTTAATTTGTGTATAATTAATAATTACATCATACTTGGTATTATCCTATGTATAAGTGATACATAGAAAACCATGACATTAGTAATATCAAGGCTATTAATGCATGCATTAGTATGGTAAAAAATAAAATTGTTCTTAAAGTCTCTTAAATCTAGAGAATACGCAGAGCATTTTTGTAAACAACTATTTTTATTAAAATTGTGCACTGCATTATAATTTTAATACACCACACTGAACAGTAGATAAGAAATAGTATGTGCATAACTAATGCATGCATTACTAACACATGCATTACTAATATACCTTATTCCACATTACTCTTATACACCCTACCAAACGACCCCTTAGTCTTAGCACTAACCAGACCTCACCTTACTTTGCTCATGTAAGCTAACAATGTGTGTCCCTTTTTTGTGTTCTATTCCAATATTAGAGGTGCCATAATTGACCACAGAGTATAAGATAGACTAACTATTAGGCATTACTTTGAAATCTCCATGGTTGTGTGATTTGTTTAAACCTATATTTGGTTCAGAGAGTGTATTTATTTTTAAGTATGGAAATTCCTCGGAGTATACGCTATTAAAAAAATCCAATTCCGTAAAGGAATGTTCATGAAACTATTTCCTAAATGATTTGTTTCACTTGTCTCACTTGGGATTATGTGTTTGCTAACACCTCAGATTCAGAAGTTAAACTCAGCTCCCTAGCTCTTGGTCGCTTTTTTCCTCCTCTTAACTAATTAATGACAATTAAATTTTTCCTTTCAAATTATTTAAAATAAAATTTCTACTTCTTTATTGCTAGAAATTGGGTGGAATAACATTTTGCAAGATTTAAAGCTAGCATAGCCTGTTATATAGTTACACAATTAGAGCTAGTTGAAGTGTAGTGCAACTCTTGTATTGGAACTATCCTAATCCGAATGGCTTTATGGCCAAGTGTTTGGCCTCTGTATGGTTGAAAGTGCCAACTCTATCGGAGATATATAAATCAACTATCCTCAATTACCTAATCTACAGTCCACATCCTAGAAGCTTTGTAGGAAAAAAAGCACTCTAGAAGTATTCCTTGTACTATTGTTTCTGTTTAATGTAGAATATAACTTTTATATGGTGATAGTGTAAAAAGAATTTTACGCTGTCGTGTAACTTGTAAAAGATATCTACAAACAATAATAGTTCATAAAAAGTTGGATTAATAACTTAAAAGTAAGGTAAGTTACCTGCTAAAATATGTTAAAATACAATATTAATAGCGTAAACAATAGTAAAATGGTTCGTGAAAGTAAGATTCGATTTCACTCCCGTTGTAGTCTCAATGCCATGATCAATGAAGTCGTAGCCATATTTGACCCCTTAATCTTTTCTTCCGGAGTGAATCAGAAGGCAAAGCCTTTAATAGTTTAATCCTAATAAAAAAAATTAGTATTCGGTGTACATAAACTAAATCTATAATAAACATTTATTATTTTGAGCAAAACAAAAGGAAAAGGTAAAGCAGTAATAGTTCTTAATTTCTCTCCGCCATGAATGGACCTCGGACTTGTCACTTTCTCTGATATTAATAAGGGGGAAATTCTAGACACACTTAATGGAAGCACTGATGGTTCAGGCACATTCAGAGGAGTAGCACAAATGCATAAGTGAGAAGGTGTGAGCGACTGGCTGTGGTGGACACGAGGAGAGGTAGAGGGAGACCTAAGAAGTATTAGAGAGAGGTGATCAGGCAGGACATGACGCAACTTAGAATTAATGAGGACATGACCCTTGACAGGGAGTTATGGAGGTCGAGTATTAATGTTGTATGTTAAGGGAAGTTGTGGATATTTATAGAGTGCACGAGAGTGAGACTAGCCAGTTAGGAGTTAGTCTTAGGATGCTACTGATCAGCTACTGATACAGGGCTTTATCTGTTGGATATTAGTATACCTTCTATCCTTTTCTTTTTCTTTTTCGTATTTCCTATATTTCTTATATTGCTGTTATTTTATGTTATGTTATGTATTTTATGTTATTTTATTATGAGTCTATTGATAGTAATAATATATCGTCTCTTGTTGCTTTCTTGAGCCGAGGGTCTCCTGGAAACAGCCTCTCTACCCCTCGGGGTAGGGGTAAGGTCTACGTACATATTTCTCACCCTAGACCCCACTTGTGAGATTATACTAGATTGTTGTTGTTGTTACTACTTAACAGAAGCACTAGTCGCAATCTACGATTCTCAAAGGTCATATATGCAGTTCGAGAAATTATAATGACATTAATTTTTCCGATTTCTCTAGCTAGTGGATGAGCTTAACTAAAATCAAGACTAGTTTACTAGCATGTGAGGTAAAGATTGCATAAAAGGCAACAAATCTAATCCCTCTAAATTGGTTGTCAAATTTTATGATTGTGACGGAGATTCTCAAGATATGCTTTTATTTTAACGTAAGAAATTCTATATTAATTAATAGCAGTTGGTATACTGCAAAATGATTTACTTGATCGATATACGCAGGGGAGGTTTCGAGAAATAAATATTTATTCTGAAAATACTCCATCATGCAAATGGAGCTTCAATATACTTATATGAGGTTTTTTTTTTTTTGGTTGTAAATTTGTGTTGTTTTCTTAAAAGGACATGAATTATGTTGACAAAGTAGCAAAATGTATGCAGTTACGGAGTGTGCCGCCTTTTTTCTTTTAACTGCTCTCCTCAATGTGTAATATTGATATCAAAATTCGAACATATCACATATCGGTGCATTAAAGTGGCATTAAGAGGGCCTTCATAAGCTGCCACGTGTTATCAGTACAACTATAACAAAGGTATGTCCGAGGTTGAAGTGGTCCCTTAAGAGATGAAGAGGGGAGGGGGGTCGATGATTCAGTGGAGACCAAGGTCGAGAAGTCATCGTCGATCAAGAGCGAGGTCGAGCATCAACATAGTTATAACGGCTAGTTTTCTGATAAGACACAATAGAGAATATTCTAGCGAATATTTTCTGTAGCTGTACTATTAGGGCTTTTAGGTATATCTTCCCTATAAAAAGAAAGAGAGAGAAGAACAGAGGATATAAGATATTCACTTGTAAGAAAAACACATTGACATTATAGAGAGAATCTAGCCTTATTGCAAGCATATGAAAAATATCTTTTTACTAAGATTTTTACCTAACTTTTCCACTTGATTCAAGAACAACCCGAATGTTCGAAGGCTCATCAATCGTTCATCATTGTCAGAAGGAATATCCACAGATCTCACCCTTTTTCGAGTGACTCATATGTTCTTATTTACTTAAATGTCATTCATGGCCATTTGTTTTTAATTAATGCTATCCTGCCCCTTTTAAGTCATTAAATATTGTTAGCATTATCCAATTTTTTTGCCACTCGGTCAAACACACACATTATTTTATTACAAAGTAGTTAATAATAACGGCCCGATCGGTCGTTTTGAGTGTATTAGCCCCGACCCCCTATTTATTGCCTTCTCTGTGTTATATTGTGATTACGTGACTTGCTGGGAGGTTTAATTTTTGGTTTCGGAGAGAAAGGGGACATAGTCCCTAAACTGGAAATTTAAGTCGTAGGAGTTGACCATAGTTTTGCTTGTGTGAAGACGACTCCGGAAAGGAGTTTTTACGGTTCCAATAGTTCCGTAGGGTGATTTGGGTCTTAGGAACGTGTCCAGATGTTGATTTGGAGGTCCGTAGGTCATTTCGGCGTTAATTGGCAAAGCTTGAAAAGTTGGAAGATTTTGGGAAGTTTGACCAGGAATGAACTTTAGGATATTGGGGTCGGATTCTAGTTCCGGAAGTTGGAGTAGGTATGTAATGTAAGTTATGACTTGTGCGCGAGATTTGAGGTCAATCGGACTTGATTTGAAAGGGTTCGACATCGAATGTAGAAGTTAAAAGTCTATAAGTTCTTGGCGTTAGGGTGCGATTTGCATTTTTGATATTGTTGGATATGATTTAAGGCCTCGACTAAGTTCGTATCGTTTTTAGGACTTGTTGGTATATTTTATTGCAGTTCCGAGGGCCCTGGGTGTGATTCAAATCGACATCGAAACAAAATTTAGACTTATACAAATGCTAAAGCTCCCAGTTCTGGTGTCATTGCACCTGCGGAGGGATTGGCCGCAGGTGCGGACTCGCATGTGCGAGCAGTCCAGGCATTGCTCACATGTGCGGAAATTGTTCCACAGAAGTGGTGTCGCTTCTGCGATGGAGAAGAGCGCAGTTGCAGTGATCTCGTCCAAGTTCACACTTCAATTCAAGGTTATGATACAGCCGATTGCAATAGTAATACCCGATAAGGAGTCGGGGTGGAATTCCTTAGGGAGCTACATGTGGGATTTAAGAGTATAGATTGCAACGTATGAGTATGATCTATCTCAATTTACGCTTCCACAAATTAGTGTTTATTCTATGTCTATTATAATCTACGATTGCAAGGTTAAGTAATGAAACTAAAACATTATTTTTGTTGTTATTTTTCAAATGATATAAAAGGCATAGGGCTATGACCTTCACCTCAGTGTTTGCCTAAAGGATTGTAAATTTTAAAGGTTGTTTTATAGGTCGAGGTGTATTATAGCTATCAACACTTGAGTACACACTCAATACCTCACAATCAGAGAGTGATTTTGCCAAATTTGGCTTTCTCAAGTCCAAATAGGTACTGAACAAAATGGTTGATAAAAAACTCAAGTCGGATTTTATTATCTCAAGATTGAACCCGTTAGTTGGGGCTATCATTTTCTTGATTTACCACAATTTCTTGATAGCCAAGTTTTTCTAAACCAAATCTCTCTTTCTCAAGTAGAGACCATGTCAAATAGGCATGAACTAATAATTGCAACTATTAATTCTACAATTAAAAATAAGAACAAGGCTACATAATAAGCACTAACCATAAACATGCAATAAATTAAATACCCATTAAATTTACACTATAGTGTTGGATAAAAACCCTAGTGATAATCTAGCTACTCATGCTTAAAATAGAAGAAATAGAAGAAGAAGTGATAACTAAACCCATATTAATAATTAAAATAATGAAATCTATGTTCAAAAAACTCAAAATGAACAAAACCTACTAAAGAGGGTAAAGAAAAACATTTACTATGGCTGTTGATGCCAAAACTTGACATAAAAAAGTAAAACTCTTCTATTTGTATAAGGCTGAAAATTTTGGAGAAAATACCTTTTCGGTGGTTCTGCGGCCGCATAATTCCATGTGTGGTCTGCACTTTGCTTCAACCTGGCAGGATTGGAAACTTGCGGCCGTATAATTCTGGACTGTGGCTGCTCTTCTTTCTTTCTGCAATCCATACATTTCTGAATGCGGCCGCACATGGCTCTTCTGTCGACCGCACAAATGTAACTGCGGCCGCGTAGCTGATCTTATGCGGCTGCACAATATTATACTGTCAGCATTTCTGTTGAACTTGATATGCAGGTTCTCTGAACTTTTTCTCTTCACTAACTTCTGCAGCCGCACATTTCGTGTGCGGACCTCCCCTTGCACAGGCATCTGATATGATTTTCTTCACAATCTGCGGCCGCAGATGATATTCTGCGGTCCGCACTTTAAGCTTCTGTGTCTGCTTTTGTCCTTATTTTCAGATCACTCCTTCTTGAGTTGGATTTCATTTTGAAGGTAGAGCTATTCTAGCTAATCAAAGATGCATCAATCGCACATCAATTGGGACCAGCAATTACCCACAACACTTATGAATTATCAACAAGGAATCGAATTGAACTTTTAAGCACAAATAGTTCTAATGTGACACTTAAGCAGCAAGAGTTGAATTTATTCATCAAGGAAGCTCAATCTTTTATGTAGATCATTGTGGATCCCAAGCTCCTCCTCCTCAACTCTCCATTAGCATTTTTCACTTAAGAATGTTGCACTCAATTTAAAGATTTGTGAAAGCTTCGCTTATCTCTATCAAAAGAATGTCACAAGTATGGCTCTAAGTACCATATGCTGGTCCCTCATGTAGATCACCACTAATGTAAGCTTACTTGGCTTGAAATCAGGTAAGGCTTTTTTCAGAATGAAATGGACACTTTTTTGGGCTGAGGTTGGACATGTTATGATAGAATAGGTTCATCTTTCCTTAAGCACTCCATTTTATCTTATCGGCTCATTCTTTGCCAATCATTTGAGGCATTTTCTTTTCCTTGGAGGAACTAGAGAGACTTAACATCACTCTTTCTTGGTTGTGATATTCATTTTATCCTAAAAGGAAGGGAAGGCCCATCCCGTGCTTTCGAGCGATTCTTCCCGCAAAAGGCAGATCTTTTTCTTTCCGTCCCA
>MU790283.1:0-10286 GCA_026770625.1 Nicotiana glauca
ATTTTATCACTTCAAACATAGCAAAAGTATAGGTTTAAAGGCAAGATAAGTTGGTATTTTACCAACTTATCACAGACCAAACCAATATTATTAATAAAAGCTTCAATTGTTTCTCCTCTTCATTCTGAGATCTCATTACTGTTTCTTATATTTGATCTAATGGAATATTACAGTTTGCTATGATTTTTCTATAATTCATGTATATTGTTTTGTACTCTTAAAGTGTGTGATAACTTTTGAGGCAAACATAACGTTTCATTTTCAAGTCCTCACTTTCTCAATGCCTCTAAGTTTGTCTACTATTCCGCGCTTGTCAATTGATTCAATCTCATTGCCTATTTATGCATTTGTAGCTATAACCCCTCATCTACTCCCTTAACTAAAGGCTTGAGACAGTAATGAAACGCAACCAGTTCCCTGAAACTTTAACATGCCCTATAAGATGTCAAAATCACAAAAATATTTCAGTGTAAGCTCATATTTTCTTTCTCAATATTATTGAAGTTTTTCATATCTTTACTCCAGAGGTACAGATAATGGAGAGACAAGTATATAAATAATATGGGTCGTATGACCTCTGAGAATCTGAGATGGGAAGAGGGAAACCTTTTAACATGCCGTCTATTGTAGGAAAATAAACGACAAGTTTCTTTTTCAACATGCTTACCTTGGCTGCCTGAATTTCCAGATCATCAACCATGATCCTTGTTGACAGGGGTCTTAAAAGGCCGCAGACGAAGAACAAATCTGACTTTTCAAACGCCACATTATAAGCATGCCTGAAGAAGAACATATGTTAAATTGAATAATGGTCTCTACTTGGGAGATAGTAAAATGAACAAATAGAGTTAAATAACGCAATCACCATTTTCACGTGCTATTTTAATGTGTTTGCACTTAAATAGCATGTCAGAGAGATAAAAGCCAAATTAATATTAAAGGATGGTTCTATAGCTTTCATTTCGTAGAACGAATAAAATTTCTAAATCAGATCACATCATTTCCCCAAATATCTCACCATAAGAAGTGAAATGCACGGTGAATGAAGTTTCGAAAATACTATGAATATGACAAATTGTTTTGGTTGGATAAAAAATACATTATTTTTTTATGTTTTTTATTCTTGCTAGCTCTTTTCTCCTATCTGATCGAAACACAGAAATTAGCCACTTTTCATAAAGATAGTCTGTCGACATTTGAAGAGGACGAACTTTATCTCACCTAAAAGCAATAACCTCCACAAATTCATATCAGTCTGGAAAGATAACCAGAGAAATCAATGTTATGATAGCTCAAGATTGCATATTTATGGAGGCAAAAAAGGTTTTGGAGAGAGACAGAGTCCCTAATTAAGGTCAGCTTAGTACCTTCACCCCTTTTTAGTAGATCGTATAGATCCTGTCATCCCTGGCATGCAGTAATCAGTAATGATCAAATTTATGTTTTTTTCCTGCAATATTGAATCAACGTTCAGTATAAAAAGGCAGAAAGTTATAAAAGATGCATGTCATACAATGAATTGTTGTTGATCACAGACATTAAATTGGACCGGTGATAAAATGACACATGCATTGAACTACAAGGCTGGTTTATTTACATGACTTGCACACACTTTGTCCACACTAGCTCTGCCACTACCACATGTGTACGGTCAACGGTCAAAAATATTTATTAGTTACCAAATACGTAAGTTTGAGTGTTCAAATGGAAACAATATAAGTTCGTGTATCGGCTTTACAAATGAGAGCAAATATAAGTGGTCACGAGGCCATTTCGCCTACTTTTTTTGATATGTTACTATTTTTTCAAAAACAAATATACAATGCCTAATAAAACCTGCTATTTATCCGCTGGAGGCAAACTAGGTACTAATCTTTCTCTCGAATAGTATTGACTACGATACAAGTACTATAAACAAGTGTTGACTGAGTAGGGTATAGAGCCTCATGTTGTATGTTTCTTCATGATGTTTGATTGGAGTAACTTTAGAAAATCAAAAAGTTACTGTTTACTCTAGTACTCTTGCTGTATTGTCCCTCCACCAAGCGCAACAACTCCAAAGCCTTCTGTCTGTTCTCTGTTATAGCCACTTGAAAGGACCCAAAAAACAGCTCAAATTCACAATGTCCTCTTAACTTCAGTGATTTTGTAGTAATTTTGTGGAGCAGAACAAATTTTTTGGAGTGTAACAGAAATTAGTCACAAACTCATAGCTTTAAGCAAACAAGTATTCACATGTTCACCGTCATGCAAAGCATAGCTATGTTCTTTATTGAGTATATTGACCAATTGAGTCTAATTTACTAGACATTCTAATTCTTCAAATTCTGTACAGTAGTTGTGATTCTTACAGCTTTATTGATGTATCTTGAAGAGGTAATTTTATTTTCTACGGCTATCAAGGGGTCCTTTCGGGGACCCCACGCATAGCAGGAGTTTAGTGTACTGAGCTACCTTTTTTACAAGGGGGGAGAGCATGGAGGGTCTGCAAGCTGTACATGCAACTAATGAAGTGTAATTACCAATTGGTTGTTGCGTTTTTTCTTTAAAGGGTCCGAATGGAAAATGGAAGAAGTACCTTTTGGATTGCACCTATCCATCTCATCCTTCCTTTCTCTATAAATTTAGAGGCTTGGCCTCATTTTTAAGAGATGGAAAATTCTGAAAATTTCTCCCCTCTTTTCTATTGTTGCATTATTTTCAAATAAACATAAGTGTCGAGTGTGATTTGCTTCGTCTGTTGAGTTCGTTGAAATTCTGTAGTTTCGATTGCCAGTATTGCAGAATAGTTATTCCGTTCTATCCTGGGAGGAATTAATCCAAAACCTTGGGCAACAGTGAGGGAATTAAATTCCTTAAGGACACACAAGCAACTTGTGGGTTCGAAATTATTATTTCACGTTTTGTTTATTGAACTAACGTTTGTTTACTTCTCTGATTTTCTATTTTTTAACACAGTATCACCAACAATCTCAAGGAATTTAAATAGAACTGCAATGTTTGGAGTTCTCCGATACTCTACTAAGTTTAGAAGAGGATATGAGAATTATATCGGAACTCTTTTCTTCGCAAGTTTGACAACAAAGAAAGCAGTAACAATATTGTTGCATCTTTTGGTAGCGTGAACAGTCACCACATTCACAATATCTGATGGGTCATTGTCTGTAAAGAAATTTTAGCAAACAAGATGGCAAGTTGAACTAGCAATTCTAATTTAGCATGAAAGAAGCCGACATTTTTGAAATCTAATCGTGGCATTCAATGGTTGATGACATGATTTGACCACAAGTCAAAGGTGTTGTAGTGGCTGTCATTGATGGTTTTGAAAGATTGATACGGAAAACATGGTTAATAAAACCAATATCCACAGAACTTCAATCAATTTTTCGTGGACTTCAACAGAAATTAGTTGGCATGGTGTGGAACAAATGGGAGGTTTGAAAAACCTTCGCCCATTGCAAACTGTTACATGAATTTCCAACAATTTTCGGCCAGCGTTTTGTTTCAGCCGGTGATATAGTAATTCGCGCATTATCAATATTTGAGAAAGCGCAGTAAAAAGCAAAATGGATGAAGTTTTAATTCTCCGGTCATTACATGAGTACATATTTAATGGCCAAAGAGAATGGCTGGCTTGGAAATTCATCGCTGAATTAGTTTATGGTAAAGATTGTTACTCGTGGTGGCATTATACGTTGGCCTCAAAATCGGGTTCTACTTTCTTTACTCAATTTTATAAATTTTCTACCCTTCTAATTTATAAAATTTAATTTTGCAAACGTTAGGGTAGATGTTTATTATGTGATGATCTCAAAGTATATTTTATTTGCATGCCATAAATATATTAGTTGGTATAAAATTTGATAGCATGCATGAAATTATGTGACATTATTTCAAGATTGTAAGATATGAATTAGGCTTAGAGTAATACTTGAAGTATTCTTGAGACCATGAATATAATATATGTAAAGATAAACATATATGTGTTTGATTAGAGAAAGAGATCAAAATGTTTAAAGTGTTATAATGGTTTAGTTGAAAAACTATTTGGAAAGGGAATTAAAATCTTTCTGATTTTCTATTCCTGCTTCGAGATCAAAATCTGCGTGATTTTTTTACTCGTTCGTTGAGATTAAAGTCTTCGTGACTTTCTACTCATTTGTCGGAAATTAAAGTCTTAGTGACTTTATAATCGTTTTGGAGATTAAAATCTTACTGTTATTCTATTCAAATTTATTATTCGGTTTCAAGATTAAAAACTTCACCGTTTATTAAATTTGATAGTCTCACATATTATTCGGTTTGAAGATTGAAAACTTCACAGTTTATTAAAATTGATAGTGTCACATATTATTCGGTTTGAAGATTAAAAACTTCACCGTTCATTAGATCTAGTTGTATCAGATATTACTCGGTTTGAAGATTCAAAACTTCACCATTTAATAATTCTGAATCTGTCAGATTGGTTTGAAGATTAAAAACTTCATCATTTATAAATTCTGACTCTATCGTGACACAAACAATAGTTCTTGTGGTTAGCTCAACAATGTAATAGGGGTGTAGAATAAGAATCTCCTTTTGAAGTAATATGTTTGGAATATGAAATTATTCACTAAATCGCCCCTTAGTCACTGCAATCTAATGGAATTGCGGAAAGAAAGATTACAACGTTAAAGAAGATGATGAATGTCTTGTTGATAAGTTCTAGTTTACTCCAGAACTTGTGGGGGGAAAGTTATTCTTATAACTAAACGAATACTCAGTCGAGTTCCCCAGAGCAAGACGTGATCCATTCCATATGAGAAATGGAATGGAATAAAGCCCAACTTAAATATTTTAAAATGTGGGGGTGCATAGCTAAAGTGCAAGTTCCTAAAACCAAAACGGTAAAGATCGGACCGGAAACTATTGATTGTGTTTTCATAGGATATGCAACAAATAGTAAGGCATATCGTTTTCTGGTTCATAAATAAGAAAATCCCAACATTCATATTAATTCGGCAATTGAATCAGATAATGCTGAATTCTTTGAGAATATTTATCCTCATAAAAAGGAATGTGAGTCGTCTAGTGAAATATCTAAGCGACCTCGGGAAGAATAAAAAGAAATTACACCTAATGAGGTGAATCCAAGACATAGTAAACTTCAAAAGACAACTACTTCCGTTAGACCAGATTTTCTGACATTCTTGTTAGAAAGTGAGCCTCAAACATTTAAAGAAGCAATGTCTTGCTCGAAAGCACAATGTTAGAAAAAGGTAGTCAATAGTGAGATAGAACCCATATGAAGTAATCATACTTGGGAATTGGTTGATCTTCCTCCAAATAAACATTTGCGTTCTAAGTGGATTTTCAGAAGGAAAATGAAAGTTGATGGTACTATTGACAAATATAAGGCAAGATTGATTGCCAAAGAATTAAGACAACGAGAAGGTCTTGATTACTTTAACACATACTCACTCGTAACAAAAATTACATCTATTCGGATGGTAATAGCGTTAGCCACCGTGTATGGCCTTAAAATCCATCAAATGGACGTAAAGTCAACCTTCTTAAATAGAGATTTGGAGGAAGAAATTTATATGGAACAACCTGAAGGGTTCGTGGTTCCTGGAAAAGAAAAGAAGGTGTGTCGACTTGTTAAGTCACTTTACAGACTAAGGCAAACACCCAAATAATAATATGCGAGATTTGACCAAATAATATTGTCAAATAATTTCAAAAATTAATGAGTGTAAACAAATATGTTTACGTTAAATCATATAGTCATTATTTGATTATATGTAGATGATATGTTGATGAAATATTTAAAATGTGGGGGCTTCTAGCTTATGCATGACAAAAGTCACTGTTAGACGTAATGTCTAAGTGATATAATTTTTGAAACCTATTGATATAGTAGTTGGTAAATTCATCAGTTGTTTCGTCTTAATGAAGACTAGTTGATTAAACTACTAATTCGGAAGTTGGTCACATGCCTTTCTCGAAAGATAATTTTCTTTAATGAAAATTTATATTGTTTAGTTCTTTTATGAAATGATGTCACTTTAAAGGTTGTGACTTTTCATAGAAAGATACATCTATACGTTTTAGTATGGACATGACCGTTCATGAACGAATGTATGAATACGTTGGTCTATAATGAGGTGAACCAACCGATGAACATGACCAAAATCTATTGCAAGTTGGATTTGTTTCATGAATGGAGGTGATATAATTTGTATATCATATAGCCGTATGAATAAATAACATACAAATGCTTGGAAATGACGGAGTGATTGATAAATGTGTTATTTATTAAAAGGTTGTGGTTACAACTGATGCCAATCATTCCAGCTATTGTTATAATATACGATTACTACATTAAGTGTAGTCAATAATATGATATGCAATAGAAAGTTGAGATGTACTAGTCTACAACATAAGGAAGTTTGCATTGAACGTTCATGACAATGAAACGATTTTTGAAGTATACTCCAAATTATGTTTTGCACTACAATAAGTATCCCACGATAATAGAGGGGTATAGTGATGAAAATTAGATCACCGGTTCAACCGATTCTAAACAGTCGGTGGATGAGCGATGTATTGGAAATCGTCCAAACAAATGTGCATTGATCGCGCTACAGTGGAGGCTGAGTTTATAGCCTTAGACAAAGCCGGTGAAGAAGCTGAATGGCTATGGAATTTCTTGAAAGATATTCTATTTTTACCCAAATTTTTGGCACCTATATGTATAGATTGTGATAGTCAAGCGACAATAGGAAGGGCTGGGAGCGTTATGTATAACGGAAAGTCTCGTCACATAAGACGCAGACATAGAACCGTTAGACAACTACTTTCTAGTGGAATTATCACAATTTATTATGTAAAATCAAAGGATAATGTGGCGGATCCGCTTACAAAAGGCCTAACTAGAGAGGGAGTTGAGAAATCATCTAAGGGAATGGGACTATGGCCGAGGACAAGTCATCATGGCGGTAACTCTACCTAGAATTTTGGAGGTCCGAGATCTAGGTTCAAGGAGCGCAAACAAAGTTATGCATGAACGATTCAATATTGTCAAATATAATATTTTAGTCTATTCTCGTGATGAAGACAATGTTCAGTAACAAGGATAAAATGTTAAGACATTTTTAATGGTTTCTAAGAAACAGGGTATATCACCTATGTAAGTGTGAAGTGTAAGCCGCTTCAAGGAGAATTCCGTAAGGCCAGTTCTCTACGCACTTATGAACCAGGTGGTGTTCATGGTTGAAACGAACACAACAATGAGAACCAAAGACGGTTAACGGTTGATTGTATGACTTATGGTTGTCTAGGTATACACCAAAGCTCGACGGTTCAAAGATATCAATTCTACCGATTGACCGAGTATATCCGACATGAGTTCACTATGGAAAGTTCAAAGGGAAACCTACTTATCCAGATGCGATTTAATCCTTACTTGTGAATCACACTATATTTTCATGCATGTTTTTACACATATGCCCATTCCCCATTCATGCGGGGGATTGTTGCGTTTTTTCTTTAAAGGGTGTGAATGGAAAATGGAAGAGGCACCTTTTGGATTGCACCTCTCCATCTCACCCTTCCTTTCTCTATAAATTTAGAGGCTTGGCCTCATTTTTAAGAGATGGAAAATTCTAAAAATTTCTCCCCTCTTTTCTATTGTTGCATTATTTTCAAATAAACATAAGTGTCGAGTGTGATTTGCTCCGTCTGTTGAGTTCGCTGAAATTCTGTAGTTTCGATTGCCATTATTGAAGAATAGTTATTCCGTTCTATCTGTGAGCACGTGATTTTTGCCCTATAAGAGAAATACTCCCAAAGATTCAAAATAAAATAATTTTAGTTTATTTGCAATTGTTGTGAATTTTGTATTATTTTTCTTATATTATTTGCATTTTATCTGTTCATATTTATTTGTTTAAATAAATAAAAATACCAAAATATGTTTCATTTGCATATAAAATTCAAATTTACAATTAATAATAATTAATTTTATTTTACGAAAATGAAAAATCATAAAAATATGTATTTTTTGCATTTTTAGCATTAAATGTCCAAATTGTGCGATTTTATTTTTATTGATGTTTAATTTTTGTGTGATAATTATTATTAAGAATTAATTAGTATGTTAAGATAATTTTGGTTTTTATAATTTAATCTTAGCATTTTAGTCTTATTAATTAGTAATAAAAAAAAGAAAAAAAAATAGAGAAACAAATTCGGAATTGGGCCTCTTCCTAAATTTAAAATCTAGGCCCAGACATATATATATATATGTGTGTGTGTGTGTGTGTGTGTGTGTGTGTGTGTGTATGTGTGTGTGTGTATGTATATCTTAGGATACATATAATTATTTTTATCGTATTTGGATTTTTCACTCTATGTATTTTAGCTTTTGTTCCATTTTTTTTATATATAAGATAAAAATATAAATTTTAAAAGGTCAATTATTACTATTAATATTATTATTATTATTATTATTATTATTATTATTATTTTAAATTTTTTTAAAAAAAATCCGAAAATATTTTTTTATTTTTTTATTTCGGTTGGTTTTAAATAATTGAAAAAAGAAAGAAAGTTGGAATTAAAAAATAAAAGTGAAAAGTGGCTGAAAATTAAAAAAATCAAAAATAAAAGAAAATTAAATTTTTAAAAGAAAAGTAAAAGAAAGTGGTCTTTTCTTTAATAAAATAAAAGAAAGTGGAAAATTAAAAAAATAAAAAGTAATTATAGTTGGAATTTTAAAATTAAAAGTAAATATGAGTAGTATTTCTTTTTCTAAAAAATAAAAAGTAATTTGTAAGTGGGATTTCTTTTAATTAAAAAAATAATAAAATAATAAAATATAAAAAAAAATCTGAAAATTTTCGAAACTTTTTGCTATAAATAGAAGAGAAAATTTAGGAAAGAGAGGAGAAAAAAAATAGAGAAGAAAAGATAGAGAAGAAGAGAAAAGAAAAAAATCATAGAAGAAGGAAAAAATAGAGAAGAAAAGATAGAGAAGAAGAGAGAAGAAAAAATCATAGAAGAAGGAAAAAATAGAGAAGAAAAGATAGAGAAGAAGAGAGAAGAAAAAATCATAGAAGAAGGAAAAAATATAGGAGAAAAAAAAAGAAAGGAGAGAAAAAAATAGGAGGGAGAATTTTTTTTTGAGAGAGAAAAATTTCAGAACTTAAGAAAAAAAAATAGAGAATGAAAAAGAATTGAGAGTTAAAATAAATTAGAGAGTCGAAAACACCACTGTTTATTTGAAGCTTCTCTTTTTGCTTCATTGATTTCATTTCTCTTGATTCAAATACACTAAGACTGATCTTAAGTAACTCTAGTGTGTCTTTGAGTTTATTTGGCTAGTGTTGATATTGATGTGGATTGAAGTCCATTTCTGTTGGTATTTTCTGGTTTGATTTCACCGGATTTTTGTTGAAATTTGTTGCTGGGTTTAGCTACTGCTGTTGCTGTGTTGATTATTGCCTTGCTGATATCTCACGTTCCTCTTCTCTTGTTTCCAATACCAGGTACGTGGTTGTAACCTTGTCGATATTGTAAACTGAAATGTGAAAGCATGAATATATACATATGAAGAATGGAACTTTGAAGTTTTAATTTAGCTTCTTTTTTTTTTCTTTAATTTTTTACGGATTGTATTTAGGCTATTTCATGTATTATAATGCTGTAAATTTCTGTCGCTTTGCATAACTAGGCATCTTATAGTAATGTCTTCAATAATACTTTATTTTAGTTTGGTTATTGTGTAGTATATGTTCAAGCGTGCTCATTACTGTCAAACTGTTTAATAATTGGAATAAGAGAAAAATAACATCAGTTGGCCTTTAACTAATCGGATTAGCAAAATTGGTTAGTTCATTAGATATAAATATTTTAATATTGTCAGTAATAGGATAATTGTAAACATGTAGCTAAATTTAGTTAAAATATGGATTTGAATCATTGTTGGGAATTAAGCATTAAGGCACGATTTAAATTCGAACAAGACAAGATAACTTTTAAGTTTAATAAATTTTCCACTAAACATAATTGATTAAGATTAAGTATAGTTTTTTTTAAAATAATTGCAAATAGTTAATTCCAATAGTTCAAGTCACATAACCATATAAGTTTAAACTAGTTATGGGATAATTAGTTTAATTTGTATATATCATTTGTCGATCCCGTATCTTATTTTTAATTTCAATTTTAGTAATATTTCTTTCCGTTAACATTTGTCTTAATCTAGCAATTAATATGTTACGTTTTTTTTTTGTAAAAAATAT
>MU790284.1:2690-23720 GCA_026770625.1 Nicotiana glauca
TGTATACTGGGATCTAGCACAGAAGAAAGACAAGATGTGGATAAAGTGGATTCACACTTATTACATAAAGGGGCAAGGTATAGTGGAGATGAATATACCCCAACAAGCAAGTTGGATGGTGAGAAAGATTATGGAAGCAAGATGAGTAATACAGCAAATGCCCACAGTGCAATACAGGAGGAGTACAACAAAGAAAATATATTTGGGCATCCTGGGATATTACAATAAGGTGGCATGGAGAACCTTGATTTTTCACAATGAAGCTAGACCCAAGGCAATATTCACTATGTGGATGCAATGCCATGTGAGGTTAATGACAGCAGATAGGCTTACTAACTGGGGAGTCCAAGTAAGCACAAGTTATTGCTTGTGTAATGAAATAGACGAATCACATGCACATCTGTTTGGTGAATGCAACTTCACTAATATAGTATGGGAAATGCTTATGCAATGGATTCGAATCAATGTGAGTTCATCACTTTCATACACACAGAATATGGCATGGATTATAAAACAAGCCAAAGGGAGATCATGCAAAGTCAAAATTATAAAAAAGGTATACTCAGAGCATATACATGGGATATGGAGGGAGAGAAACAACATAATATTTGGAGAGACAGTGAGGACTGCAGAACAAGTGGCAAGGGAAATAGCATGTGTTTGCAATATAAGAGCCAAAGGAGGAATGAGGGGCAAGATGCAGCAGCTTATGTACTGAAAACAATGTACTAACTAACCAGCTATTTGATTAATGTCTTATGCACTGCTTATAAGGTAGGATAGAGTAGAAATTTGTACAGACTAAGTGAGCCGAGAATGGTTCTACTACTTTGTAATGCTCTCTTTGGTGATTAATGAAAAACATAATTACCAAAAAAAAAAAAAATCCTTTCTTGAGTCATTTGAAAATAAAGGTAGTTTAACTTGAAACTTTTAAATCCTTAGGAATCCTCTACTAAATTCCACTTGTTACAATTAACAAGTATAATCAAATAATAGTGTCCACAAAGCATGGTGTAAACCTAGAACTACCCGGACATGACGGGTATAGTAGCTACATACGGACTCGCATCATTTCGTGCGTACGTAGCCCCCATAAGTAATCACATATAGATTAAGTTCACCTATGGGGAAATTTCCCTCTTACAAGGTTAGAAAAGAGACTTACCTCGTCTTAAAGCCTACTTCCAAACTCAAGAATACGCTCAAACCCTCAAACCGGAGCCGAACAATCCAAAACTATTCAAATAGTATAAAAACCAATTATTATAGGTTCAAAAGTTTATATTCTAATTATTAAAGTAATTACCTAGCCCCAAAGGTTATATTCCTAAAATTCACCCCTGGGCCTACGTGCCCGAATTACAGAAATTTTCTAAGAAAGTTGTTACCCGTGACCTAAGGAACATAAATATATGATTATCACTAAGTTTCATGGTCAATTTCGTGGTAAAAATCTTATTCTTGTCAAATCCTAGGTTTTTTTCATCTAACCCGTAATTTCTACCAATTTTCATGTTGAAATCTATACAAAATCTATGTATGGAACTCACAATAGGTAGAAATTACTTATCTCCAAAAGCTAGATGGAAATCCGTCTCAAGAAGCTCCAATAATCGTCCAAAGAGTGAAAGAAATGAGTAAAAATGGATTAATTCCAGTATTAATTAAACCTCATTGCCCCAGCGAGTATTTGAACCTATGGTGCATAGGCCGCACCTGGGGATCCGCTTATGTGGACCAGGTGTTCGCTTCTGTGAAATTGGCTGGGCCGGCTGGGGTCGCACCTGCGGACGGGCCCCCGCTTCTGCGTAGAGGGAACCGCATCTGCGGAACCTAGCTGACCATCCTTGGATCGCATCTGCGGGGCTTGGATCGCACCTGCGGAAGTAGGCTCGAGACAAAGATACCAGGTGTTCGCTTCTTAAAATTCTTTTTTATAACATTTTGAAAATATTTTTGGTATTTTTAAAATGTTAAAATTCTTTCTCAACTCGTGCATCGTTCGAATGGCACCCGGGGCCCCGTCCAAACATACCAACAAGTTTGGAATCATAAAACGGACTCGCTTGAACTCACGGAATGCCCGAAACAACATTAAAACTAAGAATCACACCCTAAAACTAACTGAATCAAACCTAAGAACTTCAAGTTCTTCAATTTACTTCCAATGCGCCGAGACGTACTTATACTACTCAGAATGACACCAAATTTTGTGTGCAAGTCTTATATGATATTACGAAACTATTCCTAGTCTCGGAATCCCATTCGAACCTCGATATAATCAATACCCGCTCCAAACCAAATTTGTAAGAACTTCAAAATCCTTCAAGAACCAACTTTCACTATTAGGCGCCAAAACGCTCCTGGGTCATCCAAAACCTGACCCTGTATGCTCAAGTCCGAAATCATCATACGTACCTGTTGGAACCATAATATCCCGATTTTGAGATTGTTTACACAAAATATTGACCGAAGTCAAACTTGGTCTTTTAAGACAACCTTAAGGAACAAAGTGTTCCGATTTTAACCCGAAATATTCCAAGTCTCGAACTAACCATTCCCGCAAGTTATAAATTGGTAAAGGAAAGTACGAGAAGTCTTATTTAGGGGAACGAGATTCTAGAAAGCAAAACCACCGGTCAGATCGTTACAAATTTTTACCATTACTTTAACATAGTTTTCTCTACCTTTTTATACCATTTTAAAAATACCAAAAATATTTTTATTTTAATATATAGTTCACTTTAATAGTTTATTATTATTAGATAAGATTAATTAGTATATTTTGGTAGTATTTTTATTTTTATTCAATGAGAAAGAATTGGATTTGGGCCAATTGGGAGCTCATTTTCAGATTTTAGTGGCCTAGCAAGACAAAGGCCCATCCTTCCCAACTCATTAGCCCACTGTCACGACCCCAATCCCGGTCGTGATGGCGCCCAAAACAATTGCTAGGCAAGCCCGACCAATTAACACTCACAACCCAATCACACATCCCATTAAAAATTTATAGCATTAAATTAACAGTTTAACAAGTCTATTAACCAATAATTTAGATAGAGACAGTATGAAACACTGACATAACCAACATCTCCCAGAGACCTGGGGTCATGAGTCTAGAGCCTCTAATAACACAGAGTAATAAATCCTCAGTAATACTGATGTTCTAAAATGCGGAAAGATAAAAGGGATAGGAGAGGAGTCGGGTCCTGCGAACGTCAGGCAGCTACCTCGACAACTCCTGAAAAACTCTGAAAGCAGCAAATAACTCTACTATGCTCCCGGGACACCTGAATCTGCACACATGGTGCAGGGAGTAAAGTGAGTACTTCCAACTCAGTGGTAATAGACATATATAATGGCTGACAGTAAGAAATATCAAAATATAACTATGCAAAGCTATAACCAATAATTCTACACATTTAACGGTGGAACAACATCAGATAATGACAGGTAAAACAGATACATATCGATGCATGAATGCAATGCAATGCACATGACCGCTGCGGCGCGCAGCCCGATCCATTTGGGTACCCGCACTCACTGTGGGGGTTCAGACTCCGGAGAGGCTCTTACAGCCCAAGCGCAATATCATCATAGCATTCGCTGCGGCGTGCAACCCGATCAACACTCAGTCCAGATATATGCATGTAAGCCACACATGCACAGTCAAGTTTATCATTTTCAGTTCCAATTATTAGAAATTATAGATTAAATGTTTAAAACTTTAGAAATTTACTAATCATTTCGAGACATTGTTTAACTCAGGACTAATATCATGAAAACATGCTAAGCATCATGGAAATAGTGATAATAATCCCTAAGGGTTATTTACTCATAACAATCCAAGTAGGATGTTTACCAATCAATTATCTAGTCAATAACACAGTATGAACATCACTCGGATGGACTAAGCCATAGTCCCCGACCACAAACGACCCTGCACTCACCGTAAAGTATGTGTCTCGCCTCAATATAGCATCACAGTGTGATATACCGAGGTTTCAAACCCTCAGGTCATCATCTACATCTATTACTCACCTCAAACCAGCCACAATGCTAGTCCGCTATGCCTTTTCCTCTCGAATCCACCTCCTCGCGCGTCAAATCTGGCCAAAACCACAACGAATACATTACAATAGGCTAAAGAAACATAACCCAATCAAAAGAACTCTAAAAACACCAAAAAATCTCGAAGTTGGCAAAACCTGAGCCCCGGGCCCACTTCTCGAAAATTACAAAATTCACATCACCAGATTCCTCGTCTCGCAACGAGTCTGTACATATAAAATTCACCAAAATCGGAGTCCAAATGCTCCCTCAAATCCTAATTTCTCATTTAAAAACCCAAGCCCTAGTTCTTCAATTTTCACCCAATTTTCCAACAACCAAAGGTAGATTCTTCAATAAAATAGCGTTTCTAGGTCACGAGACTTACCTCCAGTCGATTCCCGTCAAAACTCTTTTCAATTTCTAGACAAAAGTTCTTGAGGTGGTTCAAAAATGGTGGAAATAACAAATGGGTCGCGAATGAAATGATATTAAAAACCCTTCTGCGAGTTGATAATTCCTTATACGCAAATGCGATGGCCCTTTCGCATTCGCGATGGCCAAAATTCCACTGGGCCACTTTACTCTATGCGAATGCGGAGCCCATCCAGCGAACGCGATGCACATCCAGGCCCCACAACGCGAACGCGTCCCCCAGGTCGCGAACGCGAAGAGCATTGACCAGGGGCCTCCAAACTCCTTCTAAGCGAACGCGGGGTCCCACCCGCGAATGCGATGACCAACAGAATCAGGCCTACGCGAACGCGACCTATGCCAAGCGAACGCGAAGGCCAAGAACTTAAACCTACGCGAACGCGACTGGACCTATGCGAACGCGAAGGCTAAATTAAGCCTGCAACTGCTGTTGCATTTTCTGTAACTCACCAAGACCAATATCCTTCCATTTGATCACCCGGAATCACCCCGAGGCCCCCGGGATCTCAACCAAAAACACCAACATACCCCAAAACATCACACAAACTTGTTCCAATCATCAAAACACGTCAAACAACACAAAAATCATCCATACACCATGGATTCAAGCCTAAGTTTTCTTCAAACTCCTGAAACTCACATTCGATCAAAAACCCAACCAAACGACGTCCGAATGACCTGAAATTTTGCACACATATCCAAAATCACCTAAAGAAGCTACAGCAACTGTCAGAATTCCATTCCGACCCTCGGATCAAAATCTCGCCTATCAACCGGAATTTGCCAAAATTCAAACTTCGCCAATTCAAGCCAAATTCCACACCGGACCTCCAAATTCAATTCCGATCGCACTCCTAAATAAAAAATAATCCCCAGAAGCTAACAAAATCACTGGAATTCACATCCGAGCCCTCTAACTATATAGTCAACTTCCAGTTGACTTTTCCAAAATAATCTCCCCTCCAAGAGGCTAAGTGCCTTATTTACAACTAAAACCAATCCAATTCTACCCGATCAACTCAAATACTGATATTGAAACATAGAGAAACATAAGATGGGGAAAATAGGGCGATAACTCATGTGACGACGGGACGGGTCATCACATCCTCCCCAACTAAAACAAACGCTCGTCCTTGAGCGGGTCAAGAAACATACCTGGAGTCTCAAACAAGTGAGGATATCTGCTCCGCATCTCCCGCTCGATCTTCCAAGTAGCCTCCTCCACGGGCCGACCTCTCCACTGCACCTTCACCGAAGCTATATCCTTTGACCTCATTCTCCGAACCTGACGACCCAATATAGCTACTAGCTCTACATCATAGGTCAAATCATCATCCAACTGTACTGTACTGTACTGAAGTCCAACACATGAGATGGGTCCCCAACATACTTCCGGAGCATAGATACATGAAATATAGGGTGAACTCCCGACAGGCTGGGTGGCAAAGCAAGCATATAAGCCACCTCCCCAATCCTCCTAAGTATCTCGAAAGGGCCAATGAACCTCGGACTCAGCTTCCCTTTCTTTCCAAACCGCATGACGCCCTTCATGGCTGAAACCTTCAGCAAGACCTTCTCGCCCACCATATAAGATACATCTCGAACCTTCCGGTCCGCATAACTCTTCTGACACGACTAAGCTGTACGAAGTCTCTCCTGGATCACTTTCACCTTATCTAAGGCATCCTGGACCAACTCTGTACCCAACAACCTAGCCTCGCCGGGCTCAAACCAACCAACCAGAGATCTACACCATCTCCCATATAAGACATCATATGGCGCCATCTGAATGCTGGATTGGTAGCTGTTGTTGTAAGAAAACTCTGCAAGTGGCAAGAAATCAGCCCAAGAACCTCCAAAGTCAATAACACAGGCACACAACATGTCCTCCAATATTTGAATTGTACGCTCGGACTGCCCGTCAATCTGAGGATGAAACGCTGTGCTCAGCTCTACCTGTGTACCCAACTCTCGTTGAAAAGTCCTCTAGAACTGAGAAGTAAACTGAGTAACCCTATCTGATATGATGGAAACTGGGACCCCATGCAACCGTACAATCTCCCGGATGAAAATCTCTGCTAACCGCTCCAAAGAATAGGTGGTACACACCGGAATGAAGTGCACAGACTTGGTCAGCCAATCCGCAATCACCTAAATGGAATAAATCTTCCTCGCTGTCCGAGGGAGACCACTCACAAAAGCTATAGTAATCCTTTCCCACTTCCACTCGGGAATATCTATGCGCTGTAGTACACCACCGGGCCTCTGATGCTCATACTTGACCTGCTGACAATTGATGCACCGAGCTACATAACTCACAATATCCTTCTTCATTCTCCTCCACCAGTAATGCTGTCTCAAATCCTGATACATCTTCGCGGTGCCTGGATGAATAGAATACCTCGAGCTGTGGCCTCCTCCAATATCAACTCCCGAAGCCCATCCACATTGGGAACGCAAATACGGCCATGCATCCTCAATACACCATCACTATCAATAGTCACATCCCTGGCATCATCATGCTGAACTCTATCCTTAAGGACAAGCAAATGTGGATCATCATACTGGCGCTCTCTAATGCGGTCATACAAGGAAGACCGAGATGACATACAAGCCAACACCCGACTAGGCTCCGAAATATCTAGCCTCACCATCCGATTGGCCAAAGCCTGGACATCAACTGCAAAGGGCCTCTCCCCAACTAGAATGTACGCCAAACTATCCATACTCACCGCCTTTCGGCTCAAAGCATCGGCCACTACATTGGCCTTCCCCGGATGATACAAAATGGTAAGGTCATAATCCTTGAGCAACTCAAGCCATCTTCGCTGCCTCAAATTTAGATCCTTCTGTTTGAACAAATTCTGAAGACTGCGATGATCGGTATATACCTCACAAGATATGCCATATAAGTAGTGCCTCAATATCTTCAAAGCATGAACTATAGCAACCAACTCTAAATCATGTACGGGGTAGTTCTTCTCATGAGGCTTCAACTGAGGAGAAGCATATGCAATAACTCTACCTTCCTGCATTAACACACATTCGATCCCAACTCTCGAAGCATCACAATACACGGTGTAAGAACCTAAAGCTGATGGCAGAACTAACACTGGAGCTGTGGTCAAAGCTGTCTTGAGCTTCTGAAAGCTCTCCTCTCACTCGTCTGACCATACAATTGGTGCACCCTTCTACTTCAACTTGGTCAAGGACGAAGCAATAGATGAAAAACCCTGGACAAACCGTCGATAATACCTTGCCAAACCGAGGAAACTCCGAATCTCCTTGGCTGAGGATGGTCTAGGCCAACTCTGAACTGCCTCTATCTTCTTTGAATCAACCTGAATACCATCACTGGACACCACGTGTCCCAGAAAAGCCACAGACCCAAGCCAAAACTCACACTTAGAGAACTTTGCATAAAGTTGCTCCTCCCTCAATCTCTGTAATACCACTCTCAAATGCTGAGCATGCTCCTCCTGGCTATGTGAGTACACCAGTATATCATCAATAAAAACGATAACAAATGAATCCAGATACGGTCAAAACATGCTATTCATCAAATGCATGAACGCGGTTGGGGCATTAGTTAGCCCAAAAGACATGACTAGATACTCATAACGCCCATATCCCGTCCTGAAAGCTGTCTTCATAATATCAGAATCTCTAATCTTCAGCTGGTGATAGCCTGAACGGAGATCAATCTTTGAGACTAGCCTTGCTCCCTGGAGCTGATCAAACAAATCATCAATGCGCGGTAGTGGATACTTGTTCTTCACTGTCACCTTGTTCAACTACCTGTAGTCAATGCACATTCTCATTGTGCCATCTTTCTTCTTTACAAATAAGACCGGTGCACCCCACGGTGACACACTCGGACGAATGAACCCCTTATGTAGGAGTTCCTAAAGCTGATCCTTTAGTTCTTTCAACTCTGCTGGTGCCATACGATATGGAGGAATAGAGATGGGCTGAGTGCCCAGCACCAGATTAATACAAAATCAATGTCCCTGTCCGGCGGCATGCCCGATAGGTCTACTGGAAACACATCTGGGAAGTCCCTCACAACGGGCACAGAATCAAGACTAGGAGTCTCAGCTCCAACATCTCTCACAAAAGCCAAGTACGACAAACAACCTTTCCCAACCATCCGCTGGGCCTTTAGGAAAGAGATCACCCTACTAGGAACATAATCGGTCGAACCTCGCCACTCAATCCTCAGAACACCCAGAATAGCCAACGTAACTGTCTTGGCATGACAGTCCAGAATAGCATGGTATGGATATACCCAATCCATACCCAGAATCACATCAAAGTCTACCATGCCCAACAATAACAAATCAACTCGGGTCTCCAGACCCCCAATAGTTACCAGACAAGATCGATATACATGATCCACAATAATAGTATCACCCACCGGGGTAGATACATGCACAGGTAAGGCAATACAACCACGAGTCGTACCCAGATGATGGGAAAAATATAAAGACACATAAGAGTAAGTAAACCCGGGATCAAATAAAACAGAAGCATCCCTGTGGCAGACCGAGATAATACCTGTGATAATAGCATCTGATGCAGTGGCGTCCCTCCTGTCTGGGATAGCATAGAACCGAGCCTGACCGCCACTAGATAGATCTCCACCCCTAGGGCGGCCCCTAGGGCGGCCCCTAGCTGTCTGGCCCCACCCCTACCTGACTGGGATGGTGCTCAAGTAGATGGAGTAGAAGAGGAGGGCTGATCCCTCTACTGAGACCGACCACCACGAAGCTGAGGATACTGTCTCCTCATGTGGCCAAACTCACCGCACTCGTAGCAACTAACCCGTGCTGGAGAAGGGGACTAAAGAGAAGCCCTCACTACTGAAGAACCCTGGGCTGAAGAAGCAGGATTAGAGCTCTGAGCTGGAAGGGCACTAAGTGAAGACTGGCCCTGCTGAACCCCCTGATGACCATGACCTGAAGAAGCCCCACTGTACTCTGGGCGACCTGACTGAGGAGATCTGAAGGAACGACCTCTGCCACGCTGGAACTGGCTCCTAGACGGAGCACCACTGAAGCTTCCTGAACCTCGAGGCCTCTTGGCCTCCCTCTCCTCATGCTCCCGATGACGATCTGTCACAATAGGGCGAGCCATGTCAACTACCTCCTCAAACGAAGCGGCTAAAACCCTCTCTATAGTTATCAAAATACGAATCGGATAGTTGAGGCCATCAACAAACCTCATAATCCTCTCCCGATCTGTCGGGATCATCCAAGTAGCATGCCGAGCCAACTTCATAAACCTCAACTCATACTGGGTCACAGTCATATCACCCTGAATCAACCAGTCAAACTGACGACGTAACTCCTCCTTGCGAGACTGCGGCACATACTTCTCCAGAAAGAGTGTGGAGAACTGCTGCCAAGTAAGGAGAGCTGCTCCAACAGGCCTACACCTCTCAAACTCCTCCCACCATGTAAATGTAGGCCCTGAGAACTGGAAGGTAGTAAAATCCACTCCGCTCGACTCCAAGATCCCTGCACTGCGAAGCATACGCTGACATTTGTCTAGAAATCCCTGGGCATCCTCGCCCTCAGTAGCACTAAACATCGTAGGCTGGAGCCTTCCGAACCTCTCTAGTCGACGCTGCTCGTCGTCTGGCATCACTGGAACCACATAATCTGGAGATGGTGCGATTGGCACAACTGGAGTAACCGATGCAACTGGCTGAGCTGGGGCTACTCCTGGTGTCTGTAATCCTTGAACAACCTGCTCGGGTGTGTGAGCTGCGGGGGTCTGATGACCACCCCCGGTCTGAGAAGTATCTACGACAGTAGTGGCTGAGACTACCAGAGCTAGACCAGTGCAGATGGATAAGATCTGAGCTAAAGCCTCCTGAAGACTAGGAAGCACGATGGGCACTGCCAGTGCCTGAACAAGTGCTGCTGGAGCATCTACAGCTGGAGGCTGGTCCTGCATGGGGGCAACTAGTTGGTCAACAGGTGCTGCACCTGCTGCTCTGCCTCAACCACGACCACGACCACGACCGCGACCACGGTCTCTAGTGGGTGGTAATTGTGGTCGTCCGCCACGTTCGGTAGCACGGGTTCTCGCCATCTGCGAGAGAAATAGAATATAGAAGTTTAATTCTCGGAACAACAAAGCCGCACGACAAGATTTCAAGAATATGAAGTGTTTCCTAAAGGTTTTGCAGCCTCTCGAGGATAAATACAGACGTCTCCGTACCGATACGCGAGACTCTACTAACCGGCTCATGACTCATGAGGCCTAGTAACCTAGGCTCTGATACCAAGTTGTCACGACCCAAATCCCGATCGTGATGGCACCCAACACAATTGCTAGGCAAGACCGACCAATTAACACTCACAACCCAATCACACATCCTATTGCCAATTTATAACATTAAATTAACAGTTTAACAAGTCTATTAACCAATAATTTAGATAGAGACAGTATGAAACACTGACATAACCAACATCTCCCAGAGACCTGGGGTCATGAGTCTAGAGCCTCTAATAACACAGAGTAATAAATCCTCAGTAATACTGATGTTCTAAAATGCGGAAAGATAAAAGGGATAGGGGAGGAGTCGGGTCCTGCGGACGTCAGGCAACTACCTCGACAACTCCTGAAAAACTCTAAAAGCAGCAAATAGCTTGACTATGCTCCCGGGACACCTGAATCTGCACACGTGGTGCAGGGAGTAAAGTGAGTACTTCCACCTCAGTGGTAATAGACATATATAATGGCTGATAGTAAGAAATCCTGAAATATAACAATGCAAAGCTATAACCAATAATTCTACACATTTAACGGTGGACAACATCAGGTAATGACAGGTAAAACAGATAGATATCGATGCCTGAATGCAATGCAATGCACATGACAGCTGCGGCGCGTAGCCCGATCCATTTGGGTACCCGCGCACACTGTGGGAATTCAAACTCCGGAGGTGATCCTACAACCCAAGCGCAATATCATGGTAGCATTCGCTGCGACGTGCAGCCCGATCCATACTCAGTCCAGATATATGCATGTAAGCCACACAGGCACAGTCAAGTTTATCATTTTCAGTTCCAATTATTAGGAATTATAAATTAAGTGTTCAAAACTTTAGAAATTTACTAATCATTTCGAGACAGTGTTTAACTCAGGACTAATATCATGAAAACATGCTAAGCATCATGGAAACAGTGATAATAATCCCTAAGGGATCCAAATAATCGGCACGCAGCCCAAATATACACATAACAATCCAAGTAGGATGTTTACCAATCAATTTTCTAGTCAATAACACAGTATGAACATCAATCGGATGGACTAAGCCATAGTCCCCGACCACAAACGACCCTGCACTCACTGTAGAGTATGTATCTCGCCCGAATATAGCATCACAGTGTGATATACCGGGGTTTCAAACCCTCAGGTCATCATCTACATCTATTACTCACCTCAAACCGGCCACAAGACTAGTCCGCTATGCCTTTTCCTCTCGAATCCACCTCCTCGCACGTCGAATCTGGCCAAAACCACAACGAATACATTACAATAGGCTAAAGAAACATAACCCAATCAAAAGAACTCGAAAAACACCAAAAAATCTCGAAGTTGGCAAAACCTGAGCCCCGTGCCCACTTATAGAAAATTACAAAATTCACATCACCGGATTCCGCATCTCGCCACGAGTCCGTACATATAAAATTCATCAAAATTGGAGTCCAAATGCTTCCTCAAATCTCAATTTCTCATTTAAAAACCCAAGCCCTAGTTCTTTAATTTTTCACCCAATTTTCCAACAATCAAAGGTAGATTCTTCAATAAAATAGTGTTTCTAGGTCACAAGACATACCTCCAGTCGATTCCCGTCAAAAATCTCTTCAATTTCTACCCAAAAGCTCTTGAGGTGGTTCAAAAATGGTGGAAATAGCAAATGGGTGGAGGATGAAATGATCTTAAAAACCCTTCTGCCAGCTGATAATTCCTTATACGCGAACGCGATGGCCCTCTCGCGTTCGCGATGGTCAAAATTCCACTAGGACACTTTACTCTACGTGAACGCGGATCCCATCCATCTAACGCGATGCACAGCTAGGCCCACTACGCGAACGCGTCCCCCGGGTCACGGACGCGAAGAGCATTGACCAGGGGCCCCCAAACTCCTTCTACGCGAACGCGGGGTCCCACCCGCGAACGCGATGACCAACAGAATCAGGCCTACGTAAACGCGGCCTATGCCACGCGAACGCGATGGCCAAGATCTTACACCTACGCGAACGCAACTGGACCTATGCGAACGCGAAGGCTAAATTAAGCCTGCAACTGCTGTTGCATTTTCTGCAACTCACCAAGACCAATATCCTTCCGTTTGATCACCCGGAATCACCCCGAGGCCCCCGGGACCTTAACCAAAAACACCAACATACCCCAAAACATCATACAAACTTGTTCCAATCATCAAAACACGTCAAATAACACAAAAATCATCTATTCACCATGGATTCAAGCCTAAGTTTTCTTCAAACTTTCGAAACTCACATTCGATCAAAAACGTGACCAAATGATATTTGAATGACCTAAAATTTTGCACACATATCCAAAATCACCTAACGAAGCTACAATAACTGTCGGAATTCCATTTCGACCCTCGGATCAAAATCTCGCCTATCAATCGGAATTCGCCAAAATTCAAACTTCGCCAATTTAAGCCTAATTCCACACCGGACCTCCAAATTCAATTCTGATTGTACTCCTAAGTCAAAAATCATCCCCCAAAGCTAACCAAATCACTGGAATTCACATCCAAGCCCTCTAACTATATAGTCAACTTCCGGTTGACTTTTCCAAAATAAGCTCCCCTCTAAGAGGCTAATTGCCTCATTTCCAACTAAACCAATCCAATTATACCCGATCAACTCAAATACTGATATTGAAACATAGAGCAACATAATATGGGGAAAATGGGGCGGTAAATTACGTGACGACAAGCCGGGTCATCACACCCACTCTATACTTAAATGCAAGATTTAATCTTAGCCATCTATTTCCCTCCAATCTAATGGCCCATGTCAATTCTTACACCCATATAAAATCAAATTAAACCCTAATCTCTAAGGACCTAGAAGACAAAAATGGCACACCCCCATTTTCCAAAAGGATCGGCGGTTCCCTTTGAATTTAGGCTCTCTCTCACTTGAGCAAAATACACACACACATAGATAGGGGGAAAGAGATTGGAGAATGGCCGCAATGTGAAACAAGAAAAGAGTGGAAACAGTCCCCTCCCTTTTTCTCCATTAACGACTCCCACCTTGAAAAAAATATCAAAACAATACATTACCTATATGATAAAGAAAATTCATATGATTTCCCTTTCATTTTGAAATTTTTGCTCCTTCCTTATAAAAATTTTCCCCAAAAAGTTTTGAATTCTATGCATTTGGACGAATTGATTGATCTCTAGGCTTTTATTTACTGTTTCAATCATTCTACCAACGGCTTCGTGGCTTCGAGCTGCTGAAGATTTGTTTCAAGTTATAGTAAGAGGGAAAATAGTGTAGTCAGCGAGAAATCCTATGAACAACCCAAAGTTCGGAATCCAGTTTGATTGAGGTTGTTTGGTTTCATTGTTTTGGTTTAATTCGAGTTTCCAGTGAGTTTCGAGGTCGTCAAAGATCATAGTCTGAGGTTTTCGGGCAGATTCACGGTTCCGTCGAGGTTATCGCTGTCCAAGTTTCCTAGTGTTAAACATTTTTAGATCCAAAATTACTTTGTTTTTAGGTTCATTTTTCTCCCGAATACTGTGCTTGGATTACATTAACTGTGTGTTAATTTTTGTTGAGTTACTCATAATTTGTTGTTGATTATCTATATTACATTGATATAATGATAACAATGCTAATATCTTAATTGATACCGATAAAAAAAATAAGAGAGATTGTGACCATTAGAATCTGTCTCATAAATCTTATTCTGACCATTATAATCTGCCTTATAAATCTTACTCACCTTCTCCAAATTACCAGTCTCTCTGCTTCGCTTCTGTTGTGCAATATCAAGAAAACAAGGAGTCAACATAGCTTTATATTCAGGCACCTTAGCATAACCAGGGAAGTAATTAATATCTATAATAAGATCCAATTCTATTGTCCCTTATCATATCATAGTTAAATCTAAAATAAATTTGGACCCTAACTAATCAAATCAGTCGTGGGGTTGTGGATTCAAAATTGTATTTGGAGTTTGGTTAATATTGAGAAGGAATCTAAGTTTAAGAAATATGTTTCCACTCTCGTTTTATCTTTATTTTAATTGCTCGGGTTGCTAGGAGCATGCTAGGTCGTTAACGCTCAGGTAGGCAAACTTTAGGATGCTTTACTTATTTTTAGAGGTAAGAGGTGTGACGACCCGACCAGTCGTCTCATGAGTTACCATTCTATTTTCCCCATTTTTGCTTCTAATTGCTTTGTATTATGGTTCTATATGCGATCAGGTTGATTGGTTGGGGTTTGGAAAGGATTTGGTAAGAATTGAGACAATTAGTCTCTTTAGAGTGAGTTTAAGTTGGAAAAGTCAATCGGATGTTGAATTGTGTGTTAAAGGGCTCGGATGTGAGTTTCGATTATTTGGATAGCTTCGGGAGGTTATTTGGGACTTAGGAGCGTGATCAGAATGGGTTTTGGAGATTCGAAGTAGATTTAGGCTTGAATTGGCGAAATTGGATTTTTGGCGATTTTTGGTTGATAGCTGAGATTTTGTTATCAGGGTCGGAATGGAATTTCGAGAGTTGCAGTAGTTCTGTTGTGTCATTTGGGATGTGTGCGCAAAAAATTTCAGGTCATTCGGGCGTGGTTTGGTCGGATTTTTATCAAAAGCGGAATGTAGAAGTTTATGGAATTCTTAGGCTTGAATCCAATATAATGTTGGTTTTTTGATGTTGTTTGAGGTGTTTTGAAGGTTGGAACAAGTTTGAATAAGTTATTAGGATATGTTTGTGCTTTTGGTTGAGGTCCTGGGGGCCTCGGGGTGATTTTGGGTGGTTGACCAAAAGGTTTAAGACTTGTGAAGTTGCAGAATCTCTGTTCTCTTTCTAAAGAAGTATGTGCCACAATCTCGCCGAGAGGAGATACGCAGGCAGTTCGAGAAGTTGCGTCAGGGAGAGATGACTGTGACGCAGTATGAGATACGGTTCTCTGAGTTAACCTATCGTGCGGTCTAGTTGGTTCCCACAGATCGAGAGAGGATCATGAGGTTTGCTGATGGCCTCACTTATCAGCTTTGTATTCTTATAACCAGAGAGAGGGTGACTCATTTTGCCGTCAGGAGCGAGATGAGAGGGAGACCAAGAGGCCTCGGGGATCTGTTAGTTTTAGCAGTGATCCTTCGAGGGGCCAGTTCCAGCAGGTTAGAGGTCGTCCTTTCAGGAAGGCTTATTCAACTTGCCCAGGTTATCGTGGAACATCTTTGGGTCATGTTTTTCATAGTTCTCTTCAGGGCCACTCATCACTCAGTTCCCTTCTAGCTCAGAGTTCATCCCGTGCTCGATCAGTTCAGGGTTCTTCCATGCCAGGTCCTTTTACTAGTCATTCCGGTGCCAGGGGTTCCCTTCAGTCCCCATATCTAGCGCCAGTGAGTTGCTTTGAGTATGGAGAGTTTGGACATATGAGGAGGCAGTGCCCTCACCTTCATGATGGCCATTCTTAGCAGAGGGGTCAGCCCTCGACTTCTACTCTAGTGACTTCACTACCCACCCAGCCAGCTAGGGGTGGAGGTCAGTCAGCTAGGGGTCCCTAGAGAGGGAGGTCGATTAGGCGGTGGTCAGGCTTATTTCTATGCCCTCCCAAGTAGACCAGATGCTGCTTCTTCAGATATCGTGATTTCAAGTATTGTTTCTGTCAACCACAAAGATGCCTCTGTATTATTTGATCCCGGTTCCACCTTTTCTTACGTGTCATCATACTTTGACTGTTATTTGGATACGTCCCGCGAGTCTCTTGTTTCACCTATTCATGTATCTACTCCAGTGGGTGATACTATTGTTGTGGACCGTGTGTACCGGTCGTGTGTGATGACTATTGGGGTTCTGGAGACCCGAGTGGATCTCTTATTATTGTGTATGGTGGATTTTGATGTCATTTTAGGCATGGATTGGCTATCTCCATATCGTGCTATTCTGGACTGTCATGCCAAGACAGTCACGTTGGCTATTCCGGGTATGTCACAGATCGAGTGGCGAGGTTTGACTGATTATGTTCCTAGTAGAGTGAACTCGTTCTTGAAGGCCCAACGTATGGTTGGGAAAGGTTGTCTCTCATATCTAGCCGTCAGTGCTGAGACTCCCAGTATTGATTCTGTTCTAGTTGTGAGGGATTTTTCTGATGTTTTTCCTGTAGACCTACCAGGCATGCAATCGAATATGGATATTGATTTTGGTATTGACCTGGTGCCGGGCACTCAGCCCATTTTTATTCTGTCGTACGTATGGCACCAGTGGAGTTGAAAGAGTTAAAGGAGCAGCTCAGGAACTCCTTGATAAGGGGTTCATTCGGCCTAGTGTGTCACCTTGGGGTGTGCCGATTCTATTTGTGAAGAAGAAGGATGGCACAATGAGGATGTGCATTGATTATAGGCAATTGAACAAAGTAACAACTAAAAACAAGTATCCTTTTGTCACACCTCCTTTTTCCGCTACTACACCCCGAGGAAGGATATAATAAAAAGGAGTTTTTCCAATTAAAGGACAATCGAAATTGGATTCTTTTATTAAGAGATTCAGAGTCGCCACTTGGGAGATTTATGGTGTCCCAAGTCACCAGTTTGAATCCCGAATCGAGGAAAGGGTTTGACTCTATATTACAGTCGCAAATCAGAAATCCGGGTAAGGAATTCTGTTAACCTGGGAGAAGGGGTTAGGCACTCCTGAGTTCTGTGGTTCTAGCACGGTCGCTCAACTGCTATACTTGGCTAAATTTTTGATTTTATACACGTTAAAACTCATAGTGCATTTTGGAATTATTTACTGCTTTTAGTCGATTATTACGAAAGTGAACGTCGTTTAAGAACGTATTTTCGGAACATGTCACATGAAATGCACCCGGATCCTCGACACATTCTTATTCAATGTTTTTGGATTTGGATTTGGGTTGCATGAAATGCACAATCGTATAAGGAAGGTAAGATTATTAAAAGCGCACCTAAAGTGACTAACGTGTTGTTATCTTTTGGGAAGGCCGTGAAATTTTCTAAACGGCCCGTCCCGAGTCTCTAAGTATTTTTAATTAAGTAATTAATGAGGGCCCAGCAATTTGTATTTGGTTTGGTAAAATTTTCTATTTATTATTTTTCTCTAAAAGGACAATTAATTCACGAATATAAATTCGGGCCTCGAATTCAAGTCCGAATTCAAACAAAAGGGGAAACCCTTTTAGCTTGAACCCGCTACCTAATTCAAAATCCAGTTTTATATTTATGAATTAATTCTCTATATGCTTAATACAATTTTAATGATTTTCTGATTTATGGAGATTTTGGGGCCTTAAAGGTTTGGCCCAATAAACATTAGCTGTGGTCAGTTTTCTTTTATGTAAAGCCATGCCAACTGTGGGCCTTTTAACTTATGGGCTCCCAGGCCCCATTCCTATTTAACGTAAGCCTGCCAGGTCTAAATACGGCAATACCTTCGATTTCTATATGAATTCCCCAATACTTAATTCAATTCACAATTGTTCCTCAATGGAAGACTGATTTAGATTTTAAGTATCTATTATTAGATGGCCATAGATTTGATTATCAAAGAAACATACAACTCCTATCAATACTAAATTGTTCAAGGACACATTACCAATACTCAAGTAACTCCTAATTTTAAAGTGAACTACTTCAATTATTTAATAGCATACTAATGTTCATCAGAATCATTTCCTGTTTCAACTGTTTTCGGATTTCAAAAATGAAGCTACACAAACATACGAAATTAAACTAAAACCACAATTTCCAATTTTCACAGTTTACAAATTTGAAAACAATCTATAGTTCACCTCCTACATTAACAGTCCAATATAGTCTATAAGTACAGGTTTCATAGTCCAGTTCAGTAAAGGAATTTGAACTAGACAGCCTTAATTCAACACAATAGACTAAACAGCTATATAAACTAAAAAAAATGAACTGGACATTAATATTTTCTGAAATTTGACTTCAGATTTATGCTGCTAACATATTAAATGCAATAATCACTAAGCTAATGAAGAATAGCAGTCCAATACAATTTGATAGTCCAAACAATTAGTCTAATTACAATCAAACATGAATAACTAAGCTAATACTAATGGCTAACAATAATTCTAAGTAAAATCAAATGAGCAATGCTTCATCATTGATTCCACAAGTTGTCATACAAGTGAGTCAAATTTCCAGATTCATTAAGGACAATGAGAGTGTACCTGTAAATATAATGAATAAAGGAAGGCTAGCAACAGAAGAGCAATCAGCAGCAGCAAACAACTTCAGGAGATGGAATCAACAATCTAGGAGAATTCAAAATCCAACAGGAAGAAAAATTTGACCCACACAATTGACTAAAGGCTGAGGAGCTTCAATTTAAACCAGGAATTTCTAGAAAAACTTCAACTAGAATAATAGATCCTTGAACATTCAAAACACTGACTCCAAATTCGACTAATGTACCTTTGAACCTCAAACCCCAAACTTAGAACTATGAAAGCTGAAATTAAACTGAAAACTTCAATGAAACAAGGACTGTTTTTGGTTTTTCTACTAAATTTTCTGTTGTTTTTGGATTTTTGAATGTTTTGAATTTCAAATCTCGATCTGAAAATTAAAGAGAGGTTTTGGGGAAAATTTTGGAGCTGAAAAAACTTCTGAATCAAGTAATGAACATGCCCTTTTATAGGCAAATTTTAGGGGGGGAGCTTCTATACCCTTTCACGCTTTTTTTCCCTCTTTTATTTCAGGTTTTAACTAACTAGTCCCTAACTTACTGACTTATTTCTCAAGATAGTACACCTATTTTTGTGAATTTCAACTTAAAACCCCTTCTAGAAAGTCCTAGGGGGTTCTATCCTGATTTTCCTACCCTTAAAATGCCTATATTACCCTTGCCTTAGTTCTGGAATTACTATTATTAATAAAACTACCCTTTTCCCTGTCTAAACTACCCCTGAAACCCTTTTGAAATTACTTTACTAAGTCACAATTAACCCACCCTTCTTTCCTGATTAAAGCTACCAGCTATAAACCAATTTACCTAAAGTTAAACTAATTTGGACAATTAACTAAGCAAAGAAACAAATTGCATTACACATTCAATTAACTAACATAGACTCAAACCTATTAAAATCAAATATGAAGTACTGCCATGAAGAACCAATCAGACATATTTAATTAATCTTAAAACCTAGAATTATTAATATAATTTTTAATCACACTGATTTAAACTAATTCATTAATACTAAATCAAATTCAAACAAGGCTCAAACCATCATAACAAAATAACAATGAATCAGACTAAAACCACAAAATTAAAATGAATTAAAACCTCAAAGGAATGAACAACAACCAAAAACCCTAATTAAACTAAGCATAAGAACAAAAAATGAAATAAGAAGAATCATACAAAGAACAGAAACAGAAAAAGGAAAAAAAAACGAATGAAAAACTTACTAATGAAGGGGCTTTGACTACGCTTACTTTTGAATCAATTTTTTAATTAATGTCATAGGTTTATTTTGTCAAAATAAAACTTATAACATTAATTAGAAAATCGATCGAACTCTGAAAATTCCAAAACAAGCCAAGATTTGAAAAAAAACCCTAGATTCCAAATTCGTCCAGTTTCAACTGGGTTTGAAGGGATTTGGTTGAGTATTAGGGGTGAGGGAGGTCCAGGGATTGTAGGGTGTAAATTTGGGGAAGTTTGGACGAACTAGGGTTTCGACCGCCATTTTTTATTGAAGATTCGAAAAGTTCCGGACTGATTTGGGGGAAATGATTCATGGATTTGAAGAGAGGAGGGTGAGGAGGTTCTGTGGTGTGTTTTTGGGAGTATTTGGAGTTGCGCCACCGCCGCCGGCAATTTTCGGCCGGCGGCCGATGTCGGAGTAGGGCGGTGACGGGGTGGAGAGGGGGTGGTCGCCGGCGTTACAGGCTAGTACGAGGATGAGAGGGAATGTTTTAGGGTTTGAGGTTTATTTCAGACATTTTTATTACCAAAAAAAAACCAATTGTGACCGTTGGATCAAGAAAATTTTATGGCCCAGATTAAATAGCGCCAAAACGGCGTCGTTTGGACATTAAAGGGCTAGACCGGGCAGGGGATATTGGGCTGGGTTAGTGTGGGCGGGTAAATGACTTGGGCCAGGCGGAAATAATGCAAAAATGGCCCAAGTTTACTTTCCAATTAAGGCCACATTTTTCTTAATTGTTTTCCCTTATATATATATATATATATATATATATATATATATATATATATATATATATATATATATATATATATATATATATATATATATATATATATAT
>MU790287.1:0-11420 GCA_026770625.1 Nicotiana glauca
AATCATTGTGAAATGCAATACTTATAGTGTTGTTACAATAACTAAAACATGAGTTTTTAGCATATGATCATGCACGCTGCAACATGATGAATAAGGGTGATATATTGAGGAGTGATAAGGGTGGATTGGTGGGATCTGGTTGCGCGCCGCAACATATTATATTTATTATTATGATATTGATATTGTCCGGTAGGATCGAGTTGCACGCCGCAACATGAGTAATAAGGATGGATTGTTGGTGGGATCGGGTTGCATGCCATAACAGGAGGAATAAGGGTAATATATTGAGGAGTAATAAAGGTAGATTAGTGGGATCGGGTTGCACGCCACAACATATTATGTTGATTATTATGATATTCTTATTGTCCGATGGGATCGGATTGCACGCCACAACAAGAGTAATAAGGGTGGATTAATAAGGAGTAATAAGGGTAATTACACATATCTTGTATTTTAGTATCCCCTGTTTTACTATAATAACTTTAGTTCATTCGTGCAAGGCTTTTGATAAATTGTATTTCTGGTTTTCACGTAGTTTTGACGATTGAGTTATTAACCTCGACTTATTGACTTGCCGTCATTCCTTGGATTCTTTTCTTGAAACTATTAATCTAGTGAATTAATTTTCAAAGTAAATTTACTAGGTTAAGTCATTTCCTCCTGTCCTGCTGAGTTCTTAGTAATATAGTGATTTAAAAATAAAGGAATTAATATTACGCTACCTTGTATGACTCTAAAATTATAACTCGCCGTATATTTCAATATTACAAATTGTAAAAGTAGTTATATTTTATTTCAGTTGGTTCCTCAATTAAATTTCCTTAACTCGTCTGAAGTTGTATTTTCTTAAAAATGATTTACTATTAAGTTTTAATTTAATAAATCCTATATTCAAGGCAATAACTTATTCGATGCTGTAATTTTATTTGCAAAGGTTATTTTTCCTTCACTCAAATGCTTTTTAAAAACATCTTCATCTTTTCTCGCTGATTTGCCAATTGGTCTAGAAACTGTAAATATACTTCATGATATAAAAATGGAACTTCTTGATAATCTTAGTTGTATTGTCACAAACGCTATGTACTGAGTAGCACGTTGATTTATTGTGCAAGCTAGATGGAAATATATGGGTACAAGGTGCCATGTTTGTTAAAGGTTATGGAAATTGTAATTATGATATGAGACTTCGAGACCTGAGATGGTCAGAATTTGTGTATTAGAATGATACAATTGGTTGAGCTAATATCGCTTTCCCTTATATGATCACATTTTACTTGTCTGCATCCCAACTTTGTTGGTGTGTAATTACCTGGTTGTTTTTGTTACTATCCGTGTTTTCTCTTTATCGTCTCTATTGTTGTAATTTGATTTCGCCCTGCCTTTGGCTTTACTTTGTTATCTTCAGCCTTTTAGTTTATTATCATATCTTGTTCAACTTATTAGACCAGTAGGTGTCTTGACTATTCCTCGTCACTACTCCACCGAGGTTAGTCTTGATACTTATTAGGCACCGCTGTGGTATGCTCATACTACACTTCAGTATATATTTGTACAGATCCATGTATTTGATCGTTAGTGGTTGTGCAGATCGTTGTTGTGGAGACTCAAGGTAAACCTGTTGCGTTCGCAGGCCTCGTAGTGACCTTCAATTGTATTTATTTCCATTGGTTCCTTTTGTTCTGCAACAATGATATATTTATTATGTATAAATTCTCCTAGAAAGGCTTATGACTTGTACTACCGGTTTTGGGAATTGTAATTGTTCAGAGTTATCTAATGCGAAGTTAGTGAATATTATTGTTATTTTGTTAGTATTAGGCTTACCCAGTTTTAGAGACTAGGTGCCATCACGACTCCTTCGGAGGGATTTTGGGTCGTGACATCCACCTGCCTCAGATCCTACACGATTAGTGTATAAGTGTAGTGATAAGTTAGGATTTTACCATGTTTATACCCCTACTTGCTATTGCTTTGGTTACAAATTGCTACAAAATATTCCCAAAATGCTTACAAGTTGTGCTTGATTGCAAGTTTGAGCGACAAAGTGACAAATGTCAAAGATCGACTCAAAACGGAGTGAAACCTGCTCAAGTGTCAAAAACTAAGTGAAATGAGGAAAAGAGGGTCTAGTGCAGACCGTGCAAGAGTGAATGCGGCAGCACTAGGAGATTCAGAGACTTTGCATTCTCATACTGGAAGCAAAGCAGGCGCAATACTGGTAAGGCGATCCGCGGTTAGGCTTCGCGGCCGCGCTACACTTTTACGCGATCTGCACACATGAGGTTCAGAGACTAGAAACTTGGGGATTAAATCCATGCGGCCGAGCTAGAATTTTGCGCTGTCCGCGCAAACGAGATTCAGAGAAATGAGGTTTTGGCCATTTCAAATAATGCGCTCCGTGTTCATTTATGTGCGGCCGCGGTGTGCGGCCGCGCCAAATCCCACCGCGGCCACGGTGCATTCTCTCGCGGTCCTCAACTTCAGAGAAGCTAAAATCATGAGTCCAAGAGCAAGCACGACCGCAGTCCTTTTTGCACAGTCAGCGCTAACCCTGCAGGGGTATTTTTGTCCAGTTTTTCCAGCCTAGTAATAATAGAATATTTTACCATTTTTAGGTTAAGTTTTATATTCTGAAACACAGTTGTGCACCTGGGAACGAGATTGTAGCCATTTTTGGCACTTTTGCTCTTTATTAACGATAGATTTTTGTAGATTCTTCTTAGTAATTAATTAATATACTTAGTTCTTCATCTATTTCTTCAATTTCTGTATCTAGCACGAGTAGCTAAACCCATTAGCTAGGGTTTTGGCTCAACCCTAGTGTGGGTAATTGATGGGTGTTGCCATCTAGGGTTAGATTGATATAGGGTGTTTGTTATTTTGGTTGATTTTATGTTTTAATTAAGGATTGGTGGTTGCAAACATTGATTTATGGGTTTAACTCTTCTTGAGAAAAAGAGTCCATGACCCCAAAATTGACCCAACAAGGAATTGGGATGGACCCATGAGAAATGGTAGTCCCAATTAAAGGGTTAAATCTCGAGAGAGTAATCNATGAGAATGGGTACAATTGTGCAACGGTTATAGCATAAGCCCCAAATATGTCAATCTATCCTTCGTAGTTTCTACCCGTTAATTAACCACCTAGGTGATTCCAGGACCCTAGTGCCTTTCCTATTATTAATTATAACTTCGCAATATTCTCGTAGCATAATTTAGTTTTAATCTTTAGTTTTAAAATCGTAATTATAATATATAAAAACCCAAAAATATTTGAAGTGACATTAGAAGTACAACCGCATCTCTAGACTAGACAGACACTACAACTCCACTACTAGCTCCCTGTGGAAATTCGATCTCAAACCACTATTTGGGTAAAATCTATTGCGACCCGTTCTTCCTACCTTAGTGTAGTGTCGAGTTGGTAGCGATCACTTTTTGGCACCGTTGCCGGGGAGATTACGGTGTTGACTATATGTTTAGCTAGATTTGTGTTTTGCTTCTATCTCTTTCTTGTTTACTAATTTTGTTTGTGTAGATCAATCAGGTACAAATGGTAGAAAGGTACAAAAGCAAAAGAAAAAGGAAGGCAATGAAAAAGCAAGAAAAGAAAAAGACAAAAAGAAAATCCAATATGAACAAGAATAAAAAAAGGGATTCAAGGAAAATAAAGGTGAAAAAGGTGTGGAAAAAGTAGAAAAAGGACAAGTGTTTTGAATTGCCTAAGAAAGAGTGACAATGTGTCTCTCTAACCCCTTGTAAAGAAGTTCAATACTCAAAAGCGTCAAGAGAGTTGTGCCAAAATAAATCAAAAGAAGTGCTTAAGAGAAGATTGAACCCACTTGAATCAAAACATGTCCTACCCTTACCCAAAAGCCTTCACATTTGACTCCACAAAAGCCCAATAGGATCTTGAGTTGAAGGGAACCGACATTAGTGGATACTTACATAAGGCACAAGCATATGGTACCCAAAGCCGGACTTGTGACCTTCTTCTTGAGAGGGATAAGTGAAATTCCATCAACCTCGGTTTATGTGTCAATACTCTAAAAAGTTGAGGTTTTCTTAGGGAGAGTTGAGGATGTGTGAGTTTGGGTTCCACAATGACCAAAGTAATTGAGAGAAGTTCTTTGATGAAATGTGTCAACTCTTGATGCTTTTGTGTCACACCTGATCCAAAGTTTTCAAAGTTTAAATGTGTTAATGATGCATTCGTATTGAGGGAAATTGTTAGTCCCAATTGATGCTTGTTGAGGTTGCTTTAGGGTAGCTGGAATTACTTGGATTTCCCTTTAAGGGGTGGGTCTTGTCACACCTCCTTTTTACATCTACACCTACCCCGAAGGATAAATGTATAAGGGAGTTTTTCCATTTAAAGTGATATTATTCGAATTGGGACTATTTATTTATTTTTTAGAGTCGCCACTTAAGATATGATTGGTTTTTGGTGTCCCAAGTCACCGGTTTAATTTGAATCCCAAATCGAGGAAAATTTCGACTTCCCGAATGGAGTCTGCGAACCAGAAATTCTGTGTAAGGAATTCTGTTGACCCGAGGGAAGGTGTTAGGCACCCCTGGATCCCGTGGTTCTAGCACGATCGCTTAAATTGTTATAAATGGCTAAAATCTAATTTTTATTCATGCTCCAACCTATAGTGCAATTTTATGATTATTTACCGCTTTTTAATTATTTTTTACGAAAGTGAACATCGTTTAAGAGCGTATTTTCGGATCGCGTCACATGAAATGCATCCAGACCCTCGACACATTCTTATTCAACATTTTCGGATTTGGATTTGGGTCCCATGAAATGCACACCCGTATTTAGGAAGGTAAATTTATTAAAAGCGCGCCTAAGGCGACTAACGTATTTTTTACTTTTGGGAAGGCCGTGAAATTTCCTAAACGGCCCGTCCCACATTTCTAAATATTTTTAAATAATTAATGAGGGCCCCACAATTTATAGGTTTTGTTTGGCGAGGCTCGTCTCATTTTTATTATTAAAAGGCCAATCCTAAATCAAACTAAATTTTCCTATTTATTTGTCTCTAAGGGCCAACTAATTCACAAATATAAATTCGGGTCTCAAATTCAAGTCCGAATTCAAATAAAAGGGAAGACCCTCTTAATATGAACCCGCTACCTAACTCGAAAACCTAAATTCATATAGTAAATTAAGTCCCATATCCCTAATATAATTTTAAAAGGGTTTTTGACTTCTAACAATTTTTTTGGGCCTAAAACTTGGCCCAAACATGAAGCAATTCGGTCACATAAGCTGGGCAGTCCATTTCCGTGAAATAGCCAAGCTTTGGGATCAGAGTGAGCCCAATCCCAAAATGAGGCAAGAAATTCAGGTAACCCTTCAACTGGGTATACATCGGGCCTATCTTTATGATCCAAATATTTATAAACCAAACTAAGCCAATGCGCACATTCATATGTCCATTAATGCTTAATTTATGAATCAACACTTAATCTAGAATTTTGATAGCCCTTCAGACTCAATTTATATACTCTTCAAGCAACTCAATTATAGAATAAAATTTGAAAATCAATACTGGAATTCGTACGCTATTCATGAATGGATTTCAAACAACCATATAATGTTACTATTATATCCAACCATGCAGTTCAAGTTAATGCTTCCTGTGAAATTCCGACTAACAAAATACTATAACTAAAATCAGCTGTGCTAAACGAGTACCATTGAATGTTCTACTTATACAATTGCTGAAGGAAGAAAAAATAATCCAGTAGCTTAATTTAATAACAGTTCAAACACTCCTAATTATATACAACAACTAGATATGGATTCATAGCCTCATAACAGTCCAGATTGATGTCAAAATAGTCTATAATTATACAACTCACGGCCTATTGTGTCATGTTAATACAAACTAAATAGTTATACATTAATTAACACCTATTGACCTACTAACATATCACAGCCCAGGCAAGCATGGCTCAAGAGCAAATAGTTGAACATTTATTCCACTTTCAAGTTCTGAGTTACAGCAAGGAGATTCAAATGTGTACCTGGATTTAAATCACAACAAGAGAAACAGGAGTCAGCAGAAAGCAAACGAGTAACAGCAGCAGATGTAATCCACAAATAGTTGAAATCAATCAGCGCATGCTCGATTTGGACTCAAAAAATAGCATATAACATCCCAGAATAAAATGAGAAGATCACAACATCAAAAATCAACCAATGCAGCCTTGAATAAACTCAAAACCACTCGAAATTAACTCTAGTGAACCTCTGAAGCTTCAGCTGACAGAAACTGATCTAGAAGATGTAATTCGACTCCTAAAAATGGAAATCACCCTAACAATTTACTAACAATCAATTGATGAACTAAGGAACAATTACGGATTCAAAACACAAAACCCAACTTTTTTAAAAACCTAATTAACCCTAAGTTTAAAGAAGTCAAACCAATCAAATTATTATTATCAGAAGAAAGCATACACATTAAAATTGAATCGAAACTAACAGAAAATACATTTAAACTAACAATTTGAACCAACTAAACTAACAATTGAGTACTTAAACCAACAAGACAAAAATGGAAATCAAAGTTAAACTAATTAAATCAAAAAAACTTACTGATTTTATCATTCAAACCAAACTAAAAAATCTAAAAAACCACTAATTGTAATAGCATGCAGATAAACAGAAATAAGGAAAATAAAAAATGACATAAAAATAAAAATCAGGAAACTTACTGATGAAAAGAAAATTTTGGCCAGCCATTAATGTCCGAATCTTCCCAAAATTCCTGACACGCAACATCCCTAATCATGTGTTTTCATAAGAAAACACATGGTTTGGGATATTACGGTCAATCGAAAAGATTTTGAATTAGGGTTTGGCCGGAAAAATTTAAATGAAGATTCGTGCAAATCCAGGCAGATTCGAGACAAACAAGTTTGGGGATTAGGTAGAAGAGGCTCAGGCGGTCACAGGGTGTTAATTGGGACTGTTTGGGTTACTTTGGGTCTTGGTCGGAGAATCTTTGATCTAATATTTGACGCTTTTGGCCGGGATTTAAAAGAAAACATTTGCATATTTGGAAAGAGAGTGAGAAGGGGAAGCTGGGGTGTTATTTTGGTGGCTATTGGAATGACCGGCGTTCGCCGACGGCGGCTAGGGTTTGGGTTGTTTAAGACAAACCAGTGGGTTTTGAGGGAAACTAAGCTCATATTCGAGAAGAGGGTGACAAGGTGTTCAAGTGGTGAAAATTTGAGGGTTGTTGGAGGAAGGCCATCGCCGTGAGGCGATTTCCGGCGGCGGCGATGGGGCAGAGATGTGGCGGAGCACGGTGAGGGTCAGAGACGGGAGGGGACGGCGGCTGAGTACGAGGAAAGAATATCTGGTCTCTAGGGGTTTCAGACAATATTATCTAATATTGATACTAAACCTTGGCCGTTAGATTGGAGTGATGGACGGCCTGGTTTGATTGATGCCAAAACGATGTCGTTTTGTCTAAATGGGGATCAGTAGGGGCCATTAGATGAAGGTGAATGGATGGCCAAGATCAAACGATGTCAAAACGACGTCGTTTTGTATATAGGGAAATTGGACCGGGTGAGAATTAAATTGGACTGGACGGGTATAAGCGAATTGGGCCAAGGAAATTCGAATAATATTGGCCCAAATTGGTCTTTTTCAAGACCAACTCTTTTAATTAAAAGCTTTTCTTTTTATTTCTTTTTTTTATTTCCTTATTTTTGTTTGTTTTTTTCCATTTTGTATTTTTTGTATTATTTTTCTGATGTAAAGAACTAATATAATTCAAAGTTAAACTATTTAACTCCTAAAATTATTTAAAAATTCTATTTAAAGATAAATGCAACAATTAACAATTAAAAGTGCAAAGAAACTATTTTTGTTATTTTATCTTATTTTGATATAAAATCGAATTCTAAATACAAACATACTATTTTTTGTATTTTTTATGAATTATAGCAACTAAAAATGCACACAAAAATGCAAACAAATCATGCAATTAATTCCTAAAAATTCAAATAATAAAATAAAGAAATTCTAATTCTAATGAATTTATTGGAGTAAATTAAGCGTGGCAAAAATCACGTGCTCACAGCTGCCCCTCTTTGCTCGAAGACACGAAGGGTTTTCGGGCAAAGATAAATGAGCACCGTGAATGATTTTTGCCTACTTAGCACTCCATGAGAAGCATTTGGAAAACCGCCTGACCGAACCCTGCTTCAAAGGTTGCCTACATATCCTTGGCTATAAAGGAATCAGGTCAGTGTAGTTCTGGAAAGTTTGGTAGCTGGGACTACCAGGAGCTGTGATTTTCACTGCTGTTTCTGCTGCTACTACTTGCTGACCTCCTTATTACATCGAAAGGAAAATTAAAGCTAAGCTAGCTATGCCTATCAACTATGAGTTACAAGATTCCTATCTATGATTCTCTTGAAACTTGATCTTGAGTCTTAGCTGATTTTGCTGTGGACTCTGATCTGAATCTTGATGCTCGTAAGTTGTAGGTGTTTACTTCTTTATGCAGCATTGGGTCAAGACAGGATCAGCGGAGCTTGTGACTTCAATCAGGTTTTGAGTAATCTGCACCCTTACTTGCTTCACGTTTGAATTCATTTCTTTTGTTCTTTTTTTTTCTTGATTCTGAATTGAGATTTATTCAATTGGTCGTCTCGTCTTGAGATCAACCTGCTTAAGATACCAAAACAAACAAACGAACGAAATTTTCTGCCCCAGTTTTCACTAGGAAAATTCCATGAGTTAGTTGTGACACATATCTAAGCAATTAAATCAGGATTGTGTATCTCAGTGAATGAATCCAGGTTATGCTAGAAGATGATCGGGTTATGCCGGAAAAAGAAAAGGGCCTCGGGTTATGCCGGGACTTGGGGAGAAACAAGGCTCCTTGGGTTATGCCAAGACTTCGAAAGAAAAGGCTCCTTGGGTTATGCCAGGGAGGTCTACGGGTTATGCCGGGATTTAGAAAGAAAAGGCTCCTTGGGTTATGCCAGGGAGGTCCACGGGTTATGCCGGGATAAAAGAAAATGGTCCTTGGGTTATTCTAGGGAGATCCTCGGGTTATGCCGGGATTTGTAAAGAAAATGCTCCTTGGGTTATGCCAGGGAGTTCCTCGGGTTATGCCGGGATTTGGAAAGAAAATGCTCCTTGGGTTATGCCAGGGAGATTCTCGGGTTATGCTGGGATTTGGAAAGAAAAAGCTCTTTAGGTTATGCCAGGGAGGTCCTCGGGTTATGCCGGGATTTGGAAAGAAAATGCTCCTTGGGTTATGCCAGGGAGGTCCACGGGTTATGCCGGGATTTGGAAAGAAAATGCTCCTTGGGTTATGCCAAGGAGGTCCACGGGTTATGCCGGAATAAAAGAAAATGGTCCTTGGGTTATGCTAGGGAGATCCTCGGATTATGCCGGTATTTGGAAAGAAAATGCTCCTTGGGTTATGTCAGGGAGTTCCTCGGGTTATGCCGGGATTTGGAAAGAAAATGCTCCTTGGGTTATGCCAGGGAGATCCTCAGGTTATGCCGGGATTTGGAAAGAAAATGCTCAGGTCCACGGGTTATGCCGGGATTTGGAAAGAAAATGCTCCTTGGGTTATGACAGGGAGGTCCACTGGTTATGCCGGGATAAAAGAAAAAGCTCCTAGGGTTATGCCAGGGAGATCCTCGAGTTATGCCGGGATGGTTAAGGAATGGGGTCCTATGCTACCATGATTTGTTTTTCTTTTGGGATTTTCATTTTCATTTCTTTTCTTCTTTCTTTTTCTTTTGTTTTTCTTTTTATATATTTTCCTTTTTATTTAGCAAAACGCATGAGAGAATTTGGGGGGAACTTCCCTTTCTGTCACTTTCCTGCTGCCAAGCTGTTTTGGCGCTTGCGCATTTATTTCTTTCTGGGTTGCACCTGCTTCTTGCACGATTGCCCTGAATAAGACATATTTTCAACAAAGAACAATTTGTTAGTTTGAAACGGTGGTTGGTTTTGTGGCCTTGATCATCCTATTTGCTTGATCCTGGCCCCTTTTCCATTGAGAATTTTGCTGCTTGTTGGCCTTGAAGGTGGATCTCTTTTCAAACTGACTGGGTTCAACTCTCAGGGTTTCATTATGAATCGCCCGTGTGGGCTCTGTCCTTTTCACTTTATTCTTCCTTCGGGACCTTTGTCTTTTACTTTCTTTATTTTCAAATGTCTTTGCTTTGAGAACATCAAACACTATGGTCAGTCGGAATTGGCCTGACGCACTCGCTGAAGCTGGGCATTTTCTTCGACTCTGACCAGGCGTAGCCTGATAGAACCAATCCTGCCACCTTTCTTTGTAGTAATTTCAGAATCATTGTTAAACCGAAAGGGATTCAAGGAAGAAATATACAGAAGGCAAGCGAATGAGTTTAAAGAGAAGCGTCGATTTCGGGGGAAAAGAAGGACTTATCTGGGGTGTGCATGCTAGCTTCAAATGAACATGACATGCTTCTTGGACTGGACGCCCGACCCACAGAAACTTTCCAGCTTCTCATGAACCCATTGATACACATTTCAAAAACCAGGGAACCTTGCCAGGACTCTTTTAGTGATGAGATGTCTTCTTTTCGGCAGACAGCACCCTTTGCGGGTTTTCGCCAATCGACCTCTCTCGTTTCTCTTCTCACCGTCGCCCGATAGTGCTCTTTGCGAGTTTTCACTAAGCGGACTCTCTCATTTCATTTTCTCTACTCACCATCGCCTTATGGTGCCCGAAGGTTTTCACCGATAAGACTCTCTCATTTTATTTCTCTCAATTTGAATTGTATCAGATTCCAACAATGACATTTTCCACTTCCCTGCCTTTGCCAATTGATCGAAAGGACTTGGACAAGGTCTTTGGGGTAAAAGGATTTTGGGTGGAACTATAACTTTGGAACAATTTCGGCGGATTCAGGATCGAACCATAATATCATCTGCCCCAGTTTCAATTTTTTGGGGGTATTGGGATTTTTGTTTTGGTGTGACTGAACCTCAGGGAGAGGCTGCCTACGTACCCTTTCGGGATCAAGTCAAAACGTAGTTCAGGGAAAACATTTGTTTTGTTTTTCTCTTCTTTTCTCTTTTTTTTCCTTTTTCTTTTCTTTTTGTACTTTCGGGTTCCAAAGGGGGTGATCGAAGAAAAAGAACCGACTTAAAGGGTTTATGAAAGATTGATAGTGTTTGGGGTAGCGGGAAGGAAAGCCTTCGTCATCTCAATTACACAAAAACCATCGCCGCAGGAGGTCTAGACATAGTACCTTTTTACTGCATCCGCATTGAATGTTGTTTCAGGATCATTTCCTTCAATGTCTCCTAGATACACTGCTCCTTTTGGAAAAATCTTTCGGATTATGTATGGACCTTTCCAATTGGGAGCAAACTTTCCTTTTGCTTC
>MU790287.1:24252-42689 GCA_026770625.1 Nicotiana glauca
AGACCTTGCATATTTTTCAGACTTTGCTCTAAACTCCTCATTCTTTTTGTCATTTCATCTTGCTCCGAGGCTTTAGGGGTTTTGTCCTATCCAGTGTAATCTCATATGGTGGCCGAGAGTAGGCATATTGAGGATAGTGAGGAGGGTCAACCTGAAAAATTGGATTCTGAAATGTGAAGACCGAAGGGTCAAAAGCATGTTTTAGTATCGATGGTTGGGTAGTTGCAGAAGATGGTAGAGCTGTAAAGATGTTGGGAGCAATTCCAGATGGGAACACTTGGGGATGATCCTCAGAGGGTGTTCCGAAAATGTTAGCAGTCATGATAGGTTGCCCCAGAGGAATATTTGGGCGGCTGATAGGGACCATGGTAGCACCTCCAGATCTAGGGAACAACTCCGGGAATCCGGGGATATTGGTTGGGGGATCCTTCCCGTTATTCCAAGCATCCTACATTTCCATCAAGCGCAAGCGCAGGATTCGATTTTCTTCAGATGTATAGGATTCAGAGGCCGGGATCCCAGAGATTGGGCTATCTTCAGGTATGGGGACTGCAGGCAAGGTCATTTCCGACGATATCTCTATTTTTCCTTTGGATCTGGTGAAGTATCGATGCGAGGCCAGTTTACCACAAACCAACCATGGTTTCTAAAATACTCAGCTGGAATAGACAGCAGCAACTGGTTAGTATGAAACAAGTAACAGATAGGTAACTGAACATTGGAGTGTGATGCACCTATACAGTTAAATGGATATATACATGTTTGCTTCGGTTGCATGTGTCATCCTGACTTTTCTTCTTATTCCTTTTCTCTTTTCTTTCTCTTTTTGTTTTGTTTTCTTTCATTTTCTCTTCCTGCTTCTCTATTTTCATTTGCTGCTTTTTCTTTTCTTTGGCCAGGGTTTTTCTCTCAATGCCTTATTTTCTTTTTTTGTGTTTCTTTTCTCTCTTGTTTTTTCTTTCCTTTTATTTCCCTCGTGTTTTTCTTTTTTTCTCTTTTTCTTAGGATTACAGTCGAATCTTATGTAGATTGCCTACGTATCATGGCCATGCATGAATCAGACTAAGCGTAGTTCTTGCAAATAAAGAAAACAATTTTTTGGGAATTTTCAATTTTCTATTAATAACAAATGCGGTTACAAAAGCTACTAGACTATTTGTTTTTCTTTTTTTTTTTTGCAAAGGAAATTACAAAAATACAGACTCGATTAACTAAGAGTATATCAAAGATTCAAATCCTGGGGCCCGCGGGGCATCATTCGGTATCGCCACGGGCCTGCGCGTAGGACTGAGAAGATTTCAATGTCAGCTGTAGGCTATTTAAAGAAAGCTAACTATTTAATGACTCTATTTGAAAAAGAAAAATGGCTATTTTTCAAAACTTTTGTTTAAGAAAGCAAAGACGTGGTTTTGCAAATACGGCCTTTCAGCACTTCTGAAATGGAGATTTTAAGGTTGTGCCCGCAAACCATTTAAAATGACTCAGTGTGGCTGTTCTTGCAAAAAAGGCCTTCCGGCGCCCTTTTAGGGACATTCAGCTTATTTTAAACAAGAATGGCATCACCCGATTTATTTGTGACAAAAATTAAAATTTTGGTATTTTTGGCTATTTTTGCAAAAGGGTGGTTGGACCCGATGAGGGTTGCCTACGTATCTCACATCCGGTGAGAATCAAACCAGCGTAGTTCGGGCAGATTGGGAATTGAGTAAATAACTCTTTTTTTATTTTTATAAAACTCAGACCATAAAGCTTTAAGGCGAAAGAATAAAAACATTTCTGATTTTTTTATTTATTTTTTTTCGATTTTTGAATTTGATTTTGATTATATTTTGGAAAGAAAGACTTCTAAAAATTCCTTTTCTTTTGATTGGAACTTTGAAAATTTTAGAAATAAAAAGAAAATATTTTTTGTTTGTATTTTCATTTGTTTTCTCTTTTTCTAAAGAAGAAAGAAAAATATTTTTTGGATTTTGGATTGTTGCCTCTTAATTTTCAAAAGAGAGACTACTAAGAAAATGTTTTGAATTTTTGAGTTTTTGTTTATTTACAAAAGTACTTCTAAAGAAAAGCAAAAATATTTTTTGGACTTCAATTTTTTCAATTTTTTTTATTGATATTTATGAAAGAAAGACATGTGAGAAGTATTTTTTTGGATTTTTTTGATTGTTTTGGAAAAATACTTCAAAATGAGGAAAATCCGTATTTTGAATTTTGATTTTTTTTTTTATTTCATGAAAAATATTAGAAAGAAGGAAACCATTTTTTTGAGTTTAAAAACTTCTTTTTTTTTGAATTTTCTAAGGAAAGATTTTTTAATGAAGGAACTAAAGGAAAATATTTTTGAATTTTTTGAAAATTGGGGTCGGAACCGATGAGGTTTGCCTACGTATCTCACATCCGGTGAGAATCAGACCCGCGTAGTTCGGTCAGATTTGCTAAAGTCAAAACTATTTGGAACAACAAATGTCTGTCTATTTTTCTCTTTTTTTTCATTTTTTAAAAATCCGGCAGCATTTCGGTACTATTTGGGCATTGGTTTTTTCAAATGGTCACCCTCGCTTTGTCCTAACACATCTTATTATTTTTTTTCTCAATTTTTACACATTTGGACAAGCCGGTCAACATGCAAAGCCAGACAAATAAATGCGTAAGTAGCACGTAAGATGCATTAGGACGGTCAATTCATTTCAGGTCACCTATCCTAGACGGACCCAACCCATGTGTTGAGTCCCCTAAGTCAAATGCACATGATGCAAACAAACGACCTACTAGGGACCCGACATGAGTTTTTTGTTCTTCTAGGTTTAAACCCTAGGTTTATTGTTCTAGACCTGGCTTACCCGAGCGGACAGCTCGAGCCGAGGGGGAGGCAGCGTACCAGGGATACAGAAGCTCCGCCGGCTTTGAAATTATCCAACCTCGTTCTAAATTGGGAAAGACTCTAAACAGAAGAGAAGCTACATGAAGTGCACCCTTCTCCATGATGTAGAAGACTCAGAAAGAGGAAGGGATTCGCGACAGTTTATATATACAATTCAACAAATATCAAAGCGGTAAAACATTTAGCACATATAGCATGGAAGCATGTAGAAAAAATCAGATAAAGCCAGATATAATAATTACACTAACCTCGAATTCTTTGAACCCTGAACCGGAATTCTGGGTTCGTGTCCCCAGCAGAGTCGCCAGAACTGTCACACCTCTTTTTTACATCTACACCTACCCCGAAGAATAAATGTATAAGGGAGTTTTTCCATTTAAAGTGACATTATTCGAATTGGAATTATTTATTTATTTTTTTAGAGTCGCCACTTAGGATAGGATTGGTTTTTGGTGTCCCAAGTCACCGGTTTAATTTGAATCCCAAATCGAGAAAAATTTCGACTTCCCGAATGGAGTCTGCGAACCAGAAATTCTGTGTAAGGAATTTTGTTGACCCGAGGGAAGGTGTTAGGCACCCCCGGATCCCGTGGTTCTAGAACGATCGCTTAAATTGTTATAAATGGCTAAAATCTAATTTTTATTCATGCTCCAACCTATAGTGTAATTTTATGATTATTTACCGCTTTTTAATTATTTTTTACGAAAGTGAACGTCGTTTAAGAGTGTGTTTTCGGATCACGTCACATGAAATGCACCCGTATCCTCGACACATTCTTATTCAACATTTTTGGATTTAGATTTGGGTCGCATGAAATGCACACTAGTATTTAGGAAGGTAAATTTATTAAAAGCGCGCCTAAGGCGACTAACGTATTTTTTACTTTTGGGAAGGTCGTGAAATTTTCTAAACAGCCCGTCCCACATTTCTAAATATTTTTAAATAATTAATGAGGGCCCCGCAATTTATGGGTTTTGTTTGGCGAGGCTCGTCTCATTTTTATTATTAAAAGGCCAATCCTAAAGCAAACTAAATTTTTCTATTTATTTGTCTCTAAGGGCCAACTAATTCACAAATATAAATTCGGGCCTCAAGTTCAAGTCCGAATTCAAACAAAAGGGAGGACCCTCTTAATTTGAACCCGCTACCTAACTCGAAAATCTAAATTCATATTGCAAATTAAGTCCCATATCCCTAATATAATTTTAAAAGGGTTTTTGACTTCTAACAATTTTGTTTTGGGCCTAAAACATGGCCCAAACATGAAGCAATTCAGTCACATAAGCTGGGCAGTCCATTTCCGTGAAATAGCTAAGCTTTGGGATTAGAGTGAGCCCAATCCCAAAATGAGGCAAGAAATTCAGGTAAGCCTTCAACTGGGTATACATCGGGCATATCTTTATGATCCAAATATTTATAAACCAAACTAAGCCAATGCGCACATTCATATGTCAATTAATGCTTAATTTATGAATCAACACTCAATGTAGAATTTTGGTAGCCCTTCAGACTCAATTCATATACTCTTCAAGCAACTCAATTATAGAATAAAATTTGAAAACCAATACTGGAATTCGTACGCTATTCATGAATGGATTTCAAACAACCATATAATGTTACTATTATATCCAACCATGCAGTTCAAGTTAATGCTTCCTGTAAAATTCCAACTAACAAAATACTATAACTAAAATCAGATGTGCTAAACGAGTACCATTGAATGTTCTACTTATACAAATGCTGAAGGAAGAAAAAATAATCCAGTAGCTCAATTTAATAACAGTTCAAACACTCCTAATTATATACAGCAACTCGATATGGATTCATAGCCTCATAACAGTCCAGATTGATGTCAAAATAGTCCATAATTATACAACTCACGGCCTATTGTGTCATGTTAATACAAACTAAATAGTTATACATTAATTAACACCTATTGACCTACTAACATATCACAGCCCAGGCAAGCATGGTTCAAGAGCAAATAGTTGAACATTTATTCCACTTTCAAGTTCTGAGTTACAGCAAGGAGATTCAAATGTGTACCTGAATTTAAATCACAACAAGAGAAACAGGGGTCAGCAGAAAGCAAACGAGTAACAGCAGCAGATGTAATCCATAAACAGTTGAAATCAATCAGCGCATGCTCGATTTGGACTCAAAAAACAGCATATAACATCCTAGAATAAAATGAGAAGATCACAACATCAAAAATCAACCAATGCAGCCTTAAATAAACCCAAAACCACTCGAAATTAACTCTAGTGAACCTCTGAAGCTTCAGCTGACAGAAACTGAGCAAGAAGATGTAATTCGACTCCTAAAAATGGAAATTAACCTAAGGTTTTTAAATGAAACAGTAATTTTTTTGGTTTTTCTAATGATTTTCTATTGTTTTTGGATTTTTTGAAGGTTTAAATTTCAAAATTTAGATCTGAAGGTTAAAGAGAAGATTTTGGGTGAAATTTGGAGGCTGAAACTTTGGGGAATTTTTAGAGGTCCAAAACTTTGGGGAAGTTTTGAGAGAGCAAAAACTTGTTAAAGAAGGCATTAGGGTTGCCTTTTATAGGCAACCAACAGGGCAGAAGGTTCTGGCAGTTTCCACAGATTTTTTCCCTCTTTTAATTTCAGATTTTACCTATTGAACCTTCAATTTCTAACTTGTTTCTCAAGTTACTGCCCTAAGTTTATTAAAATCTACACTAAAGCCCTATTCTAGAATTCCCTAGGATGTTCTTTTGGTTATACAATACCTAGATTACCCTTACCTTGGTTTTTAATTTACCATTCTTAATAAAACTACCCTTTTTCATGCCCAAACTACCCTTTAAACCCCCCATGAATTACCAATCAGACCTAACCCTATCAATTAAACCCCCAATCCTTTACCCTAGTTGAGGTTCAGCTATATCCAATCACCCTAACAATTTACTAACAAACAATTGATGAACTAAGGAATAATTACGGATTCAAAACACAAAATCCAACTTTTTAAAAAACCTAATTAACCCTAAGTTTAAAGAATTCAAACCAATCAAATTATTATTATCAGAAGAAAGCATACACATTAAAATTGAATCGAAACTAACAGAAAATACATTTAAACTAACAATTTGAACCAACTAAACTAACAATTAAGTACTTAAACCAACAAGACAAAAATGGAAATCAAAGTTAAACTAATTAAATCAGAAAAACTTACTGATTTTATCATTCAAACCAAACTAAAAAATCTTAAAAACCACTAATTGTGATGGCATGCAGATAAACAAAAATAAGGAAAATAAAAAATGAAATAAAAATAAAAATCAGGAAACTTACTGATGAAAAGAAAATTCCGGCCAGCCATTAATGTCCGAATCTTCCCAAAATTCCTGACACGCAACATCCCTAATCATGTGTTTTCATAATAAAACATATGGTTAGGGATATTACGGTCCGAAATCACAAAGATTTTGAATTAGGGTTTTTGGCTGGAAAAATTTAAATGAAGATTCGAGCAAACTCAGGCAAATTCGAGACAAACGGGTATGGGGATTAGGTAGAGGAGGCTCAGGCGGTCACAGGGTGTTAATTTGGGACTGTTTGGGTTACTTTGGGTCTTGGCCAGAGAATCTTTGATCTAATATTTGACGCTTTTGGCCGGGATTTGAAGGAAAATATTTGCAAATTTGGAAAGAGGGTGAGAAGGGGAAGCTGGGGTGTTATTTTGGTGGCCATTGGAATGACCGGCGTTCGCCAGCGGCGGCTAAGGTTTGGGTTGTTTGAGACAAACCAATGGGTTTTGAGGGAAACTAAGCTCATATTCGAGAAGAGGGTGGCAAGGTGTTCAAGTGGTGAAAATTTGAGGGTTGTTGTAGGAAGGCCGCCGCCGTGAGGCGATTTCCGGTGGCGGCGATGGGGCGGAGATGTGGCGAAGCACGGTGAGGGTTAGAGACGGGAGGGGACGGCGGCTGAGTACGAGGAAAGAATATCTGGTCTCTAGGGGTTTCAGACAATATTATCTAATATTGTACTAAACCTTGGCCGTTGGATTGGAGTGATGGACGGCCTGGATTGATTGACGCCAAAACGACGTCATTTTGTCTAAATGGGGATCAGTAGGGGCCGTTGGATGAAGGTGAATGGATGGCCAAGATCAAACGACGTCAAAATGACGTCGTTTTGTATATAGGGAAATTGGACCGGGTGAGAATTGAATTGGACTGGACGGGTATAAGCGAATTGGGCCAAGGAAATTCGAATAATATTGGCCCAAATTGGTCTTTTGCAAGACCAACTCTTTTAATTAAAAGCTTTTCTTTTTATTTCTTTTCTTTTATTTCCTTATTTTTGTTTGTTTTTTCCATTTTGTATTTTTTGTATTATTTTTCTGATGTAAAGAACTAATATAATTCAAAGTTAAACTATTTAACTCCTAAAAATATTTAAAAATTCTATTTAAAGATAAATGCAACAATTAACAATTGAAAGTGCAAAGAAACTATTTTTGTTATTTTCTCTTATTTTGATATAAAATCGAATTCTAGATACAAACATACTATTTTTTTGTATTTTTTATGAATTATAGCAACTAAAAATGCACACAAAAATGCAAACAAATCATGCAATTAATTCCTAAAAATTTAAATAATAAAAAAAAATTCTAATTCTAATGAATTTATAGGAGTAAATTAAGCGTAGCAAAAATCACGTGCTCACAGGTCTTATTTTGTTTGCTTGAGGACAAGCAAATATTTAAGTTTGGGGGAGTTGATAAGTTAGGATTTTACCATGTGTCTACCCCTACTTGCTATTGCTTTGGTTATAAATTGCTACAAAATGGTCCCAAAATGCTTACAAGTTGTTCTTGATTGCAGGTTTAAGCGACAAAGTGACAAATATCAAATATCGGCTCAAAACGGAGTGAAACCTGCTCAAGTGTCAAAGACTAAGTGAAATGAGGAAAAGACGGTCTAGTGCGGACCGCGCAAGAGTGAATGCGGCCGCACTAGGAGATTAAGAGATTACATTGTCATGCTGGAAGCAACGCGGGTGCGGTACTGGTAACGCATTCCGCGGTCAGGCTTCGCGGCCGCGCTACACTTTTATGTGATCCACACACATGAGGTTCATAGACTAGAAACTTGGGGATTAAAGCCACGCGGCCGCACTACACTTTTGTGCGGTCCACGCAAACAAGATTCAGAGAGCTGAAGTTTTGGCCATTTCAAGCAAAGCGCTCCGCGTTCATTTATGTGCGGCCGTGCCAACTCCCAATGCAGCTGTGGTGCATTCTCTCGCAGTCCGCGGTCCTCAACTTCAGAGAAGCTGAAATCATGAGTCCAAGAGCCAGCGCGGCCGCGGTACTTTTTGCACGGTCCGCGCTGACCCCGCAGGGATATTTTTTTCAAGTTTTTCCAGCCTAGTATAAATAAAATATTTTACCATTTTAAGGTTAAGTTTTATATTCTGAAACGCAGCTGTGCACCTGGGAACGACATTTTAGCCATTTTAGGCAGTTTTGCTCTTTATTAACAATAGATTTTTGTAGATTCTTCTTAGTAATTAATTAATATGTTTAGTTCTTCATTTATTTCTTCAATTTATGTATCTAGCATGAGTAGCTAAACCTATTAGCTAGGGTTGTGGCTCAATCCTAGTGTTGGTGATTGATGGGTGTTGTCATCTAGGGTTAGATTGATATATGGTGTTTGTTATTTGGGTTGATTTTATGTTTTAATTAAGGATTGGTGGTTACAAACATTGATTCTAGCTTTGTGGGTTTAACTCTTATTGAAAAAGAGAGTCCATGACCCCAAAATTGACCGAACAAGGAATTGGGAAGGACCCATGAGAAATGGTAGTCCCAATTAACGGGTTAAATATAGAGAGAGTAATCACCCGACTTGAACCCTAGTTGCTTGGTCTAATTGGCCTACCCAATTGGTCTCGAGAGAGTCAATTGGGAAAAATCATTCTCTCTACCGAGAGGTGTGAGAATGGGTACAATTGTGCAACGGTTATAGCATAATCCCCAAATATGTCCATCTATCCTTAGTAGCTTCTACCCGTTAATTAACCATCTAGGTGATGCCACGACCCTAGTGCCTTTCCTATCATTAATTACAACTTAGCAATATTCTCGTAGCATAATTTAGTTTTAATCTTTAGTTTAAAATAGTCGTTATAATATATAAAAACCCAAAAATGTTTGAAGTGAAATTAGAAGCACAACCGCATCTCTAGACTAGACATACACTACAACTCCACTACTAGCTCCCTGTGAAAATTCGATCTCGAACCACTATTTGGGTAAAAGTTATTACGACCCGCTCTTCCTACCTTAGTGTAGTGTCGAGTTGGCAGCGATCACTTTTTGACGTCGTTGCCGGGGAGCTTACGGTGTTGACTATCTGTTTAGCTAGTTTTGTGTTTTGCTTCTCTCTCCTTCTTGTTTACTAATTTTGTTTGTGTCGATCAATCAGGTACAAATGGCTCTTAATGAAAATGGCCCTCTCGGCAATGTGATAGTGGGGGAGGAGGTAGAAGATCTAGAACAAGATGAGGTTTTAACTTAAGCTCAAAGGAGAGGTCGAAATGCCAATGCAAATGCTAACCCAAATGAGAATATTCCAGACCCTCCTCCGCCACCGCCAAGAGTGGCTCCCAGAGTTTTACCAAATCAAGGGTACGCCAGTGCTATTGTTCCTCCCCGAATCCGGGCGGGGAACTTTCAAATCACAACTGTTATGTTGACCGTGCTCGACCAATGAGGGTATTTCACGGGCGCCTCCAACCAAAATGCCTACAAGAACTGGAAGGGGTTCGTAGATACATGTTGGGGTAGCAAGCAAACAAACGTGTCCGAGGATGCATTGAGATTGATGCTTTTCCCGTTCACTCTTCGGGGTAAAGCATTGGATTGGTTTGAAAGGCTACCAAATCATTCCATCACAATGTGGGATAAATTGGCGGAAAAATTTATTGCCAAGTTCTTTTCTCCAAGTCATATGTTGGCTCTTCGGGATGGAATTCTAGCCTTCAAGCAGGAGCCAAGGGAACCTTTGCACAAGATATGGGAGAGATTTAGAACTATGGTGAAAGAGTTCCCAAATAATGATATGACGGAGGTGATGATTCAACAAACCTTTTATCGGGGCATCAAAACCACCAACCAATGCATTTTGAACCAATTGGCCAGAGGCAACTTTATGAAGCTTCCTTACGGTGAAGCTTGTGAAGTTTTGGATGAAATGGCCAACACTTCTTTGGCATCGCAAAGTAGAGCAAATGTTCCTCAAGGTGACCCTACGGTCATCCATTTACATAAGGAGTTGAATGATCACGGTCAAGCTATTGCCGAGCTTACCACAATAATAAATCAATTGGCGAAGGCACAATTACAACAAGTCCAAAATCCTCGCCAAGTCCACACCATGGAAGGAGTGAATATGTTAAAGAGAAGGCAAGGAGGGCAACAACCTCAAGGAAATTGTGAACAATATGATAACAGTGGTGGTTTCTCAAATGAATGCTATGATGATTAAAGCGAAGAATGTCAATATGTCAATAACTACCAAGGGAATAGAGAAAATCAAGGAAATCAACAATGGCGTCCCCAAGGAAATTGGAGCAATCAACTAAGCGGCGGTAATTGGAATAATAACAACCAACAACAAGGTGGTGGCAATTGGAACAATAACAATCAAAACAATAATTGGGGTAACCAAGGTAACAATCAAGGCAATTGGAACGGGAACAATAATAATTGGGACAACAACAATCAAGGAGGGTGGAATAATAGTGGAAACCAAGGCAACCGGGGGCAAGGTTCTCAAAGGCCCCTTATATGCCAACAGCCGAACAATCCATCTCCTTTCCTTCTCAAGGTCTAAGTTCTTCCGGGAGTGATATGGGGAGAATTGAGAACATGTTCGAACAAATGATGAAAAAGAACCAAGATACCAAGGCGCATATATCTTCTCATAACACATCTATCCGGAACTTAGAGATGCAACTAGGGAAACTTTCTTTAGCTTTGAATACTCGTCTGAAGGGTGCTCTACCAAGTGACACGGTAGTGAACCCGAAGGGTGGGAATAACAACCATGTGATGGCGGTTACAACTAGAAGTGGAAGAAGCGGTGATGTGCATGCCTCGAGAGATAAGCAAGTTGTAGAGGATGAAGTTGAGTTGCGTGATGATGATGTGCCTTTGATGTTGATGATGTGGTTGAACAAAATGTGACCAATGATGTGCGGATTGATATTGATGATGAGGCAGGGATAGAGACTCAAGATGCCGTGAACCCGTCTAGGGAACAAGTGATTGACATTCCCTAGCCGGTTGTGCCCAAGGCCAAGGCACCCTTTCCTAGGCCACCTCCACCTTATCCTCAACGGTTATAAAAGCAAAAAGGTGACAATCAATTCAAAAAGTTCATCGAAATGATGAAGAGTCTTACTATTAATGTGCCATTAGTGGAGGCACTTGAACAAATGTCGGGGTATGCAAAGTTCATGAAGGATTTGGTAACAAGGAAGAGGTCGATGGAGTGTGAAACAATTAAAATGACATATCAAGTGAGTTCTATAGTGCATTCCATGGCCCCGAAACTTGAAGACCCCGGAGCTATCACTATCCCTTGCACTATAGGTAGTGCGGATTTTGCCAAAGCCCTTTGTGACTTGGGTGCTAGCATTAATTTGATGCCTTATTCGGACTTCAAGACTTTGGGAATCGGACAACCTAGGCCAACTTCAATGAGACTTCAAATGGAGGATCGATCGAAGAAGCAACCCTAGGGCATAATTGATGATGTTCTTGTCCGTGTTGATAAATTCATATTGCCGGCCAACTTTGTCATATTGGATTGTGAGGTAGATTTTGAAGTGACAATCATTCTTGGGTGACCTTTCCTAGCTACGGGGAAGGCATTGGTTGATGTTGAAGCGGGTGAGTTGACATTCTTTATGGGAGATGAGAAGGTAGCATTCCATGTTTGCAAATCAATAAGACAACACAATAGACGAATGTGTGTTCATTTGTGGACATTGTCACAGCTATGATAGTGGATGACACAAGTTCCATGATAAATGTTGAAGATCCTCTTGAGGTCGTGCTTCTTAACATGGATGTCAATGATGATGCCGGTAGAGTGGAGTGTGCGAATGCATTGCATGGCATGGGTTCATATTCATATGAGCCTAGAAAGTTATCTTTGGATCTTGAAAACCGCAGAACTCCACCAACAAAGCCATCGATTGAGGAGCCACCGGTGTTGGAGTTGAAGCCCCTTCCTTCACACCTCAGGTATGAATTTTTGGGTTTAATTTCCACTTTACCTATTATTCTATCGTCTTGCTTAACTAACATGCAGGTTGACGCCACTTTGGCTGTTCTTCAAAAGCACAAAAAGGCGATTGGATGGACATTGGCCGATATTCGGGGTATAAGCCCTGCCTTTTGCATGTATAAAATCATATTGGAGGAGGATACAAAGCCTTCACTTGAACATCAAAAAAGACTAAATGAGGCGATACAAGAAGTGGTAAAGAAAGAGGTTATCAAGTGGCTTGACACCGGTGTGGTTTATCCTATTTCTGACAATTCATGGACTTCTCCGGTACAATGTGTACTGAAGAAGGGTGGGATGACAGTTGTGACCAATGACAACAACGAGCTTATTCCGACTCGAACGATGATGGGTTGGAGAGTTTGTATGTATTACAGGAAGCTTAATAAGGGGATGAAAAAAAGATCATTTCCCATTACCATTCCTTGACCAAATGCTCGATCGCCTTGCAGGGCGGGATTTCTATTGTTTTCTAGATGGTTACTCGGGGTACAATCAAATTTTAATTGCCCCGAAGGACCAAGAGAAGACGACCTTTACATGTCCTTATGGCATGTTCGCTTTCTCGAGAATGCCATTTTGACTATGTAATGCTCCGGTGACCTTCCAACGTTGCATGATGGCTATTTTCACAGACATGGTGGAGGATATCTTGGAGGTCTTCATGGATGATTTCAGCTGGTTGGGGATTCGTTTAAGGAGTGCTTGGTAAATTTGGATAGGGTATTGGCTCGATGTGAAGAAACTAACCTCGTTCTCATTTGGAAAAAATGCCATTTTATGGTAGAAGAAGGTATAGTGTTGGGTCACAAGATCTCAAGGCGAGGAATTGAAGTTGATAAGGCCAAGATCGAAGTCATCTCGAGGCTTCCTCCCCCTACTTCTGTCAAAGGGGTGAGAAGCTTCCTTGGGCACGCGGGTTTCTATCGGAGGTTCATAAAGGATTTTTCTAAAGTGATACATCTGTTGTGCAAGTTGCTTAAGAAGGATGCAAAGTTCTTGTTTGATGAAAATTGTATGCAAGCATTTGAGCTTCTTAAGCTCAAGTTTATTTCTACCCCCATCATCACCGCACCAAATTGGAGCTCACCTTTTGAGCTTATGTGCGATGCTAGCGACGTTGCGGTTTGGGCTGTTTTGGGCCAAAGGATCAACAAAATATTCCATCCAGTGTACTACGCCAGTAAGACAATAAATGAGGCGCAAATAAATTACACCGTCACCGAGAAGGAGTTAATGACTATTGTTTTTGCTATGGAAAAGTTCCGACCTTACCTTATGGGGGCCAAAGTTACTGTGCACACCGACCATGCCGCCCTTAGGTATTTGATGACCAAGAAAGACTCCAAGGCGAGATTGATGAGGTGGATTCTTCTTCTTCAGGAGTTTGATCTAGAAATAATGGATAGAAAAGGGACCGAGAATAAAGTGGCGGACCACTTGTCCCACTTGGAGGAAGAGGGGAGCCTTGTGACGGTCTTGAAATCAATTACACTTTCCCCGATGAGCAACTCCTGGCGGTGTCAATGCATGAGATGTCGTGGTTCACCGATGTTGCAAATTATCTTATTACCGGAATCATCCCGTCCGAGCTCTCTTCTAACCAAAGGAAGAAGCTCAAGTGGGATAGCTTGGATTTTTATTGGGACGAACCATATTTTTTTAAGATTTGCACCGATGGTGTGATTCGTCGTTATGTCCTAGAGGAGGAACAATTGGGTATTTTGGGAGCTTGCCACTCCTCTCCCTGTGGTGGCCATCATGGCAGGGGGAGGACGGCCTCTAAAGTGCTTAGTTGCGGATTTTATTGGCCTACCTTGTTTAGAGATGCGTGTGATGTGGTCAAGTGATGTGATGAATGCCAAAGAGCCGGCGGTATTTCAAAAAGAGAAGAGATGCCTCTTAATACGATTCTCGAGGTGGATATTTTTTATGTTTGGGGTATGGATTTCATGGGTCCTTTCGTGAGATCTTGTGGGAACATTTACATTCTCGTGGTGGTGGATTATGTCTCAAAGTGGGTTGAATTCGTGGCTTTGCCCAACAATGAAGCCCGGAGTGTTGTGGCATTATTGAAAAAGAGTATCTTCACAAGGTTTGGCACTCCTCGTGCTATCATTAGTGATGGGGGGGTCTCACTTTTGCAACAAGGATTTTGATTCATTGCTTGCCAAGTATGGACTAAATCACAAGGTGACTACCCCCTATCATCCTCAAGCTAGTGGTCAAGTGGAAGTCTCCAACCGTGAAATAAAGAGTATCTTGTCCAAGACGGTTAATGCTAATAGAACCGATTGGTCAAAAGAGTTGGATGACGCTCTATGGGCGTATCGGACGGCTTACAAGACCCCAATTGGTATGTCTCCATACCGGTTGGTATTTGGTAAAGCTTGTCATCTTCCGGGGGAATTGGAGCACAAGGCTATGTGAGCCTTGAGGAAGTTGAACTTGGAATGGGATGTTGCGGCAAATCTCCGTGTTGAGCAACTAAATGAGCTTGATGAGTTTAGATTTCATGCCTACTCCAGCTCATCCTTGTACAAGGACAAGATGAAGTATCTTCACGACAAATATGCTCGAGGTAAGGAGTTCAAGGTTGGTGATATGGTTCTTCTTTTCAACTCCCGGTTGAGGTTATTGCCGGGAAAGCTCAACTCAAAGTGGAGTGGGCCATTTGAAGTTGTATGTGTGACTCCTTTTGGTGCTCTTGATCTCAAGAACAAGAATGGTGAAGTTTTACGGGTCAATGGACATCGTATCAAGCATTATTTGGGGAAGTTTGATGACAACCATGTGGTGGCACTCATTCATTTAAAGTGATGTAATGGTAACATGCGTCGTGCCACGACGTTAAATCAGGCGCTTCTTGGGAGGCAACCCATGTCTTTTTCTTTATCTTTGATTTTATTTGTAGCTTAGGATTTTTGACCTAATTGTTTTGAGATGTTGCAGGGATTGTGTTGAAGCAGTGCAAAATAAAAGGAAAGAAATTACAGTCTCTGAAGTTTGCCAGTGCGGCCGCGGTGCATTTTTGCGCGATCCGCGCTAGCATGAGACAAGTTTGCATAGTCTCTGAATTTTGCCAGTGCAGCCGTGGTGCATTTTTGTGCGGTCCGCGCTGGCAAGCCAAAATTATGGTGCTCTCTAAAGTTTTCCACGCGGCCACAGTCACGTTTGTACGGTCCGCGTGGGCTGCTTAGTGCAAGGCTGCAATGAACAAACCCAGCGTGGTCCGCGGTCACTTTTGCGCGGCCGCACTGGTAGGTGAGTACGGGCCCCACTGGGTGTCTATAAAAAGAGACCAAGGGTCTCATTTTACCTTTTTCGCACTTTGACACCCCAGAACCCTAATTTTACTGTTCATCAGTTTTGGAGCTCGTTCTTCTTTCTTGATTGGATTAATTACACTCAGTCTTCATCAATCTGGTAATATCTCATGCACTCATGATTAATTAATTTCTTAGTTTTCATCTCATTGGTTGCCCAATAGTGTAACTTCTCTTTTTCTTCCCATTTTTCTTTGAATTACTAGTTTAGGTTAGATTTCTTGCTAGTTTTTGTGTGATGAACATGGTTAAGGATTGGGTAACTGAGTAGGGACAAGTAAGAGTTAAAATTTGAACAAAAATGAACGAAAACATGAAACCCTAACTTAGTTCCCTAACCCTAGCTCAGCGTGGACCGCAATAGCTTTTGTGCGATCGCGCTGCCGTGATGCGGTCCACGTTGCATTTCTGTGCGGACCGCAGAGCTATTTTGTTGCATGTTTAATGTTCCCAGCACTGCCACATTGCACTTTTGCGTGTCCTGCACTGGCCCACTGTGGCCGCGTCCCCATTTTGTGCGGACCGCGGTGGGAGATTCAGAGAGTATGTTTTGGGGGCCTTTGCCTAGCATGGACCGCGGCCACTTTTGTGCAGTCCGTGGTGCCTCCAATACGGCCGCACTCCTGCTTTGTGTGGTCCGCAGAGCTATGTGTCACACCTCCTTTTTCCGATCTTATTAAGGCTTTTATTACACCCCGGGAAAGGGATATAATAAAGAAGGAGTTTTTCCACTTAAAGGACAATCGAAACGGGGTTCGTTTTATTAGAGATTCAGAGTCGCCACTTGGGAGATTTATGGTGTCCCAAGTCACCGGTTTGAATCCCGAATCGAGGAAAGGGTTTGACTCTGTTTAACAGTCGCAAACCAGACACCTGAGTAAGGAATTCTGTTAACCCGGGAGAAAGGGTTAGGCATTCCCGAGTTCCGTGGTTCTAGCACGGTCGCTCAACTGCTATATTTGGCTAAATTTTGATTTTAATACATGTTAACCTACAGTGCAATTTTAAAGTTATTCACCACTTTTTGTCAATTATTATTTATTTAAGAAAATGAACGTCGTTTAAGAATATATTTTCGGATCACGTCACATGAAATTCACACGGATCCTCGACATATTCTTATTCAACATTTTCGGATTTGTATTTGGGTCGCATGAAATGCACACCCGTATTTAGGAATGTAATTTTATTAAAATCGCGTCTAAAGAGACTAACGTGTTGTTATCTTTTGGGAAAGCCGTGAAATTTGCTAAACGGCCCGTCCCGAATTTCTAAGTATTTTTGTTAAGTAATTAATGAGGGCCCCGCAATTGTGTATTTTGATTTGGCGAGGCTCGTCTCATTTTTTATTTATTAAAGGCCAAACTAAAATAACTAAATTTTTATTTTTGTTTTGTCTCTAAAGAGTAAATTAATCCATAATTATAAATTCGAATCTCAAATTCAAGTCCGAATTCAAACAAAAGGGTAAAACCTTTTAGCTTGAACCCGCTACCTAATTCAAGATCCAATTTCATATTTATGGATTACTTTTCCATATTCCTAATTATTTATTTTTAAAATTATTATATTTGGGACTTTTTGATTCTCACTTAAATCTCAGTAACGTTTTTGGGCCTTTAACTTGGCCCAGGTAATGAGAATTAGGCTACAATTCATATTAAAATCAATTCACTATGGGCCTTGGCCCAACTGAAGTTGCGTATCTTTTAATTGGAAACAAGTGTGTTTCGTCTAAACCACAATTTTTTTGGACCTGCTGGAATATTTAACAATGCAAGCAAAAATATTGACCACTCATAAATTGAACCCATGAAAATGAGCCCAATTCCAGTTGGACACAGGCCAGTCATCAAGTCATGGCAGAGGCGTTCAGTAACACCCAAACAGCCTTAATTAATTCTTAGCATAACAATTCTGCATCTACGTTGAAGTCACTTAATGCGATAAAGGCAGTTTGGATTTAAACATGCTTTTATTCATAACTCTTGTCACACTCAATTTGAACACAAGCAAATTCTAATAATTTTTTTTACAAATTCTAACAATTTAATATTCAGATGCTAGTAACTTCCAATACTGATATCTAAATTAGCAATTCTATCACCTGAGTCTTTACTAATTTAAATTCAAAGTATCAAGTATCAAACAAAACTGGACTACTAATCCTGCTCCCAATCTATGTTTTATTACTAGATTTAAACAAAGGCCATCTCAAACTCATTTTCTGCATCCAGTAATTCTGTCTACACCAGGGAAATCATATTACCTTATGACAATTAGTCTATATGCTGAACAGTCCAATTATTACACAACAATTCCAATCAGTCATTCTAAATGTAATTACAACACTTCAAACACAGAATCTCAATCTAATAATTTAAATACAATGAAACGAGAGATTTAGAGTAGAAAATTAATTTCAGCTTCTTATTCACGTTGTCAACAGGAGGGAGATACATCAATGTAACTTGAAATGTGTACTTGAATCACAATAGAATGAGGAAAAGTCAGCCACAAGGAGAAACAGTGATCAATACAGCTCAAAATCAGTTCAATGATCCAGGAGGATTTGAAAAAAAAAAGCAGAACTAAGATTCAACCATAAACCACTTGAAAGCACCCAAATAGATCCGAAATTGAACTTTTTAAACTTCTGAAACTCCAAAGGATCAAATCTCAACCAAACATTGACTTGATTAAACCCAAAACTATGAGAAGACGACTTCAAAACTATCCCGGATACTTCAGAAATCCAAAAGCTCAATAAAACTAGCCAAATCAAAGTAATTAAATCCCTGAAATTACTTAAACTTGTTTCAGATCATCTCTGATCCACAGATACCAAACTTGAACTTCGAAGATTGAATTTAAACTGAAAACTCAATGAAA
>MU790287.1:42898-57044 GCA_026770625.1 Nicotiana glauca
TTCTGAAACAAAGCACATGTGATCTATTTATAGGCAAGCAAAAAAGATTATAGGCTTCTAGGACCTTCTATTTACCACACCCTCCCCAAATAGAACCTGAATTCCCCTCACATGTGACCTCCCGTAGTCTGAAATTATTCTCTCTGTTATTTCCCAAACTACCCCCAAAGTACCTTAAAACTGTAGACCTAACCAAACCCCTTTTACCTTGGCTAAACTTCAATCGTGATTAATTATAGCCAGATTCAACTAATTAACAACTAATTGAACTAAGCATTACCCTAAGTTTTATTAAAAACAATCACTGATTATCCTAACTAAACCAAGCTGAATTGACTTACAAATAGCCAAAAGAAATGCTAAAACATATTAAAACAAACAATTCATACCAAATTGTCTAACACAAACTAAAAATAAGCTAATGATTAACTATTGGATTCTCAAACGAATTGCATCAGAACAAAATCATAACAAGAATCATTTAATATTGCTAAAAGAAGAACTAAGTAAAGGCAGAGTACTAATCATTTTTTGAACCACACTAATTAAACTAAACGATTGAACAGGCAACCTAAAATCTATAATAAACAGAATCATATGGAAATGAATATAACAATAAAAAAGAAAGAAGATAAGAGTAGAACTCACTGATGTAACGAAAAACTCCGGCCAGCCTTTTTTGAGAGAATCTTTCGAGATTCTTGACCCGTAACATCCCCAACCATGTGTTTTCATAAGAAAATACGTGGTTAAGGATATTATGGTCAAAAATCATACAGATTTGAGTTTGAGTTCTTGGCCGGAAAATTTTGAAATTAATATTTGAGCAATTTCGGCCACATTCGAGCCAAGTGACTATGGAATTCGTGTAGGGGAGGCCAAGGTGGGTTTATGGTATAAATTTGGGACTATTTGGCATAGGTAGCGATTTGGCCGGAAAACCTTTCGATGCAGATTCGAATCGAATGAGTGGTATTTGAGAGAAAAGAGCGATGGATTTGGATTGAGGAAGAAAAGGGGAGCCAAGGGTGTTAATCCGGTGGTCAACGGCATAAAGGGCGTTTGCCGGCGGCGGAGATTCCGCCGAGGATTAGGGTTAATACAGTAAAGACAAGGTATGGTCTTTGACCTAATGAAAGGTCCCCGGCCATTTTATGAAATTTGAAAGGCTAAGTCTCACCATTGGATTAAGGAGAATCAACGGCTGTAATTGAATTAAATGGGACGGCGTCGTTTGGGTAACCCCTGAAGCAGACCGGGTCAGGTGGGAATTTTGGGCTTGGGGCGGATGTTTTGATTTGGGCTGTGGTTTGATTCGTTTGGGCTAATCAAAATTCCGGCCCAAATTTGCTTAATTTATTTATTTTTCTTTTGCTTGTTTTCATTTTTTTTTTGTATTTTTGTATTTTTATTTTATATTGTATTTTCTGAATTTTATAAAAATGCAAAAAATAAAAATAAAAATTTAAACTAAACTAATTAATGACCTAAAATTACTTTTAAAAACTATTTTGTAACAATTTTCAATTAAAGTAATAAAATGAACTATTTTTTGATTTTTCTTAAAATTATTCTAAAATGAATTAACACCTACTAAATACTAAAAATATGAAATTAAATTCCTAATGCAAATGCCTATTCTTGTATTTTTTTAATATGAATTATTATGCAACCAATTAACACAAAAATGCAACAAATATCAGAAAATGACACCAAAATACACAAAATTGTAAAAATTTATTTTGTTTGGATTTTTTGGGAATAATTTGCTTAGGGCAAAAATCACGTGCTCACATTATATATTGCAACATGTTCTGCCACTGAGTTCTGCAATTATGTCTTCAACATGTTTCATTCACCTGTCTCATTGTCCATGCTTAAACTGACAATGCTAGATGTGTTTGCTTGCAGATAATGGTTAGCCAAAAGGGCGGCAAACAATCACAATAACCCGGGAGAGGTGGTTCCTCCCGAGGGGGTAAAGGTAAGAGAATAGCAAAACTCACTCCCCAGGCTCGGGAGAACATAAAAAGGACCCGAAAATTAATAAATGTTGCGGATAAGGCTGCTTCTCATTCATTGGGGAATGAGTATGTGCCCTCCAAAAGCATCTCCTCATATTCAATCCCAACTCATATAACCGACCCCCTCCACCTAGTTGATACCCTTCCATTATCACCCACCTCCAAGAGACCAGTGAATGTAGTCTCGGATTCTTATAACGAGTCCGCAGCCGGTAGTGGGAAATACTCCATCTCCCCCATAGCTTCATTATCTGGGGAGAGTGCAGGTAAAGATGAGGGAGGTGAGCCTCAGATTAGGGGAGTTGCATGGACTAGAAAAGCCGAAGAGTGGGAGGATCGATTCGTGAGCCAAGTGGCTTACCACAAGTTTAGGGAGTGGTAGATAGTAAGGAAGTTAATACCGGAGAGAAATTTTATGACACTGACCTTTTACCCCACAACCCGAACGTGCAAAGGGAGTTCCGAACTAGAAAAGGCTGGGAGTTTTTCTCGGAGAAGTGCATAGATGCAAATGAGCACATGGTTAGGGAATTCTACTCCAACATGGCTCACATTGTCAAGGATACTAAGGTGACCAAAATGAGAGACAAAGTAGTGTTGTTTGATGGCAAATCCTTAAATGACTATTTGGGGTTCCTTGATGAGGACGGGTCACTTTATCTAGTAAAGCTAGGGATGGGGGAGGAAGTCCGTCCTTAGGTGGCCCAGTTCTTAGCTATCCCAGGTACTGTTCCACAGTGGCTGCAAGCAGGAAAGAAAATATTTCGGAACACCTTCAACTTTGAGGCTCGAGGGCTGTTGACATTTGTGTGCAGTCGGCTTGACCCTTCTACCCACAATAATACTATTCCACTTACCTGGGCCGTTCTTGTTGCATCTATTATGGCCGGGTACCCTATCAATATGGGCAATGTGATGTCCCGTGTGATTTCTGCTGTGGGACAGGAGCATGACCGGAACTACCCTTTTCCTAACACCCTTTCTATGTATTTCAGGGATCTGGAGGTGGAGAAGAAAATGTATGATATCAAGAACAAGCCTGTGGCTCCCTATTCTTGGTAAAATATGCAGGGCCCGGACAACCCTAAATCCAAGCACTACAAGCCACCTACTTCTGTCCCAACTGGCCAGTTTGAGGAGCCAGTTACTGTAGAGCCTTATACTGTGCCTTCTAACGAGCCTGCTGCCACTACATTTGTAGACTTGCCTCCAGGACTATCCTCATCCGTTGATCCCAGTAATTCAGCGGGCCCGGAGGTGCCATCTTCCAGGACTCATCCCTTCACTGCCCCTGAGTTGAGCCAGACATTGGCTAGCTTGAACAACTAGATGTCAGCTGTGACATCCAAGCTGTCTACATTGTCCTCCACTATTCAGACCCAATCAGCACCTCAGCCAACTCAGATTCCTCAGTCCATTGAGGACACTTTGAATAAGCTCCTGGAGAACTAACAAATTATTATGAAGACACAAGCCACTTTGACTACTGTTGTGGAGTCACATGGCAAGGCTCCGAAGGAGCTTGCCAAGGAGCACAAGAAGATGAGGAGATCACGGGCTTCTAAGGAGTCTGTGAAGCAGCTCAGGACAGATGTGGACAAGCTATTGGCAGACCAGGTGCCTCTAGACTTGCTATTCGTAGAGCTAGTCCCAGATCCAGCAGCACTAGTAGCAAATCCACAGCAGGAGCAGGCACCCAGGCAGCCTAGGAAGAAGAGGAAGCTCCCCAATACAGTTGATCCAGTGATTGAGGTGGCAGTCCCACAGGAGGCCTCTTCTAGTTTGCCACATGCTGCACCTAGCATCCAGTCGGTCCAGGTACAGGTCCCAGTCCCAGCAGTTGAGCAACAAGAGGTCAGGAGCAAGTCTGAGGCTCCCGCACATACGGAGGACTTGGGGACCACTGATGATCTCATGCAGACGGACCAGGCCTAGGGAGCCTTTATATCCTTTACTTTGATTTTGATGCTTATTTTGATAGTTGGCATTGGGGACAATGCCAGATTTTATTCATGGGGTTGCGCCTTATTTGTTTTGATTATCCATGGATGACTGTATATACAAATTAATAGTTTATGCTTTACTTTGATTTTCTATTTTGGGGTTGTATAACTTTACACTTAGCCACTTTTCTTCTACTTTTTATTTTCTCTTTTGGACTGTATATAAAGTTATATTTTTGTACATATTCGTCCCCCGTTGTATGTTCTACTCCCCCATTGTACATATTCATTCTAGTTTCTATTTTCGCAAAAAAATTTCGTTTATAGCTTTATAGTTAGGCTCGTAGCCTTTTGTGTTATTTTTTACGCTTCCAATAAGCCCTTGATTTTCTTAAGGCTACAGTTCTTTCCAAGGGTGGAGTACTGTGTGAACCGGGTGGCTTTTGTCGATGATGGATGGGGTGACAACCTTCTTAAGGTTTTGAGTCCGTTTCTTTGATTTTTCTTTTGTTTTTGATAGTTGTAGTTAAGGGTACCTCAGACAAAGCTTCACTTGGACCTAACACATTTGCCTTTGATCCCATGGTCAAAGAGATAATGTTGTGTTTAGGATGGTGAAAGTCATGGCTTTGAGAATCTTGTGTTGACCAAACAATCATCATGTGGTCTTTTTGTACCATTGTGTGCTTGAATCGTAACTAAGGTCGTTGTGGGCCCTCGACACGATGTCTTTAGAAATCCCCTAGCGTGTGGGGTGAGAAATCGAATTGTGAGTCCAAGTCCCGAGCCAATGGTCTAGAACTTTCCTTGAATGTTTGTTGAGGCAAAATCCTAGGTGAAATTTGACTTGAAAAGTGATTATAGGCTTTCCTTGATCCAAATGTTAAGTTGAACAATTCCATGGCCTACCAATGAAATGATCCCTAGTTAACCCTTTTGAGCCTTGAATCTTTTTCTTTCAAGAACCAATGCTACAAAACTATACCTGTTCTAAATGATACCCTCTCTTGGCATCCAAATCTTCCCTTGAGTTATGGCAAATGTCTAAGTTTGGGGGGGGGAGACAAGAAAGGAAACAAACTGGTATAAAGGTACAAAAGAAAAAGAAAAAGGAAGGCAATGAAAAATCAAGAAAAGAAAAAGGCAAAAAGAAAATCCAATGTAAACAAGAATAAAAAAGGGATTCAAGGAAAACAAAGGTGAAAAAGGTGTGGAAAAAGTAAAAAAAAGGAGAAATGTTTTGAATTGCATAAGAAAGAGTGATAATGCGTCTCTCTAACCCCTTGTAAAGAAGTTCAATACTCAACAGAGTCAAGAGAGTTGTGCCAAAATGAATCAAAAGAAGTGCTTAATCGAAGATTGAACCCACTTGAATCAAAACATGTCCTACCCTTACCCAAAAGCCTTCACATTTGACTCCACAAAAGCTCTATAGGATCTTGAGTTGAAGGGAACCTACATTAGTGGATACTTACATAAGGGTCAAGCATATGGCACCCAAAGCCGGACTTGTGACCTTCTTCTTGAGAGAGATGAGTGAAATTCTATCAACCTCGGTTTGTGTGTCAATACTCTAAAAAAGTGAGGTTCGCTTAGGGAGAGTTGAAGATGTGTGAGTTTGGGTTCCACAATGACCAAAGTAATTGAGAGAAGTTCTTTGATGAAATATGTCAACTCTTGATGCTCTTGTGTCACACTTGATCAAAAGTTTTCAAAGTTTAAATGTGTTAATGATGCATTCGTAATGAGGGAAATTGTTAGTCCCAATTGATGCTTGTTGAGGTTGTTTTAGGACAGCTGGAATTACTTGGATTTCCCTTTAAGGGGTGGGTCTTATTTTATTTGCTTGAGGACAAGCAAAGGTTTAAGTTTGAGGGAATTGATAAGTTAGGATTTTACCATGTTTCTACCCCTACTTGCTATTGCTTTGGTTAAAAATTGCTACAAAATGGTCCCAAAATGCTTGCAAGCTGTGCTTGATTGCAGGTTTGAGCGACAAATTGACAAATGTCAAAGATCGTCTCAAAACGGAGTAAAACCTGCTCAAGTTTCAAATACTAAGTGAAATGAGGAAAACAGGGTCTAGTGCGGACCGCGCAAGAGTGAATGCGGCCACACTAGGAGATTCAGAGACTATGCATTCTCATGTTGGAAGCAACGCGGGCGCGGTACTGGTAACGCGGTCCATGGTCAGTCTTCGCGGCCGCGCTACACTTTTACGCGATCTGCACACATGAAGTTCATAGACTAGAAACTTAGGGATTAAAGCTACGCGACCGCGCTACACTTTTTCGCGGTCCGCGCAAACAAGATTCAAAAAGCTGAGGTTTTGGCCTTTTCAAGCAATGCACTCCATGTTCATTTATGTGCAGCCGCGCCAACTCCCACTGCGTCCGCGGTGCATTCTCTCGCGGTCTGCGATCCTCAACTTCAGAGAAGCTGAAATCATGAGTCCAAGAGCCAGTGCGGCCGCTGTTCTTTTTGCACGGTCCGCATTGACCCCGTAGGGGTATTTTTTTCCAGTCTAGTATAAATAGAATATTTTGCCATTTTTAGGTTAAGTTTTATATTCTGAAACGCAGCTGTGCACCTGGGAACGAGATTGTATCCATTTTTGGCACTTTTGCTCTTTATTAACGATAGATTTTTATAGATTCTTCTTAGTAATTAATTAATATGTTTTGATCTTTATCTATTTCTTCAATTTCTGTATCTACCATAAGTAGCTAAACCCATTAGCTAGGGTTGTGGCTCAACCCTAGTGTGGGTAATTGATGGGTGTTACCATCTAGGGTTAGATTGATATATGGTGATTGTTATTTGGGTTGATTTTATGTTTTAATTAAGGATTGATGGATGCAAACATTGATTCTAGCTTTGTGGGCTTAACTCTTCTTGAGAAAGAGAGTCCATGACCCCAAAATTGACCCAACAAGGAATTGGGATGGACCCATAAGAAATGGTAGTCCCAATTAACGGGTTAAATCTCGAAAGAGTAATCACCCTACTTGAACCTTAGTTGCTTGGTCTAATTGACCTACCCAATTGGTCTCGAGAGAGTCAATTAGGCAAAATCATTCTCTCTACCGAGAGGTGTGAAAATGGGTACAATTTTGCAACGGTTATAGCATAAGTCCCAAATATGTCAATCTATCCTTAGTAGTTTCTACCTGTTAATTAACCACCTAGGTGATGCCACGACCCTAGTGCCTTTCCTATCATTAATTACAACTTAGCAATATTCTCGTAGCGTAATTTAGTTTTAATCTTTAGTTTAAAATAGTCATTATAATATACAAAAAGCCAAAAAATTTTGAAGTGACGTTAGAAGCACAACCGCATCTCTAGATTAGACAGACACTACAACTCCGCTACTAGCTCCCTGTAGAAATTCGATCCTGAACCACTATTTGGGTAAAAGCTATTACGACCCGCTCTTCCTACCTTAATGTAGTGTCGAGTTGGCAGCGATCATGTAGCATGAGTACATAAACCATATGTACCCAGTAAGTATTCAGTCTAACCTAGAAGAAGTAGTGACGAGGGGTCGACATCGACACTTACTATGTGCCAATAATAAAATGCAAAAATTCTAAATAGGTATAGACCATGCTAATATAATACGAACACAATAACAAGCAGTGAACAAATGATTCCTTAACATATAATAAATTCCAGATCTCCATCTAACATATACTGTTTCCAAATCGCTTTCAGTCATTAAATAAACTATACATTTCTGTCCATAACGTAATATCAAGTGTAATCAGGCTACCAGTATTATGACACACAATTTATGCCGAGGTCATATGGCCAGATCCAAAAATATATTGTGTGCACTAATGAGGGTCGAACGACACAAACCATAGATACATTTATTATCTTGTCGAGGCGAACGACGTGCTCCCATGAGAATAGAAAAGTTTACCTCGCTCGCGAAAGTACTTGCGATGCGAGAGGACATGGATTTATTAGAATTATTAAATATTCTTCAATTCATTCATCAAAAAAGGAAAGCTAACTTGGAAGGTTTTCAACTTTAAATATCTAGTCTCAGCTCTATTTAAGATAAATAACATGCATAACAAACATGGCGGTATTAAATAAATAAGTCAATATATACTCAAAAGTTCATAGTTTAACTATTAGGGTAATTACCCACCCCTAATTAGAAGATTCCTAAAATTCACACCCAGGCCTATGTGCCCGAATTTCAGATATTATCTAAGATAATTGTTATCCATAAGCTCACGAACTCAATATATAATTTTTACCCAATCCCCTAATCATTTTCATGGTTAAATACCATTTTTTATCAAAACCTAGGTTTTTCAGCTAAATCCATAATTTATACAATTTTACATGTTAAACTCTATCCATAATCTATGTATTTAACTTACATAGGATAGAAGATACTTACCTTCAATAGATAGGTGAAAACCCCTCTCCAAGAAGCTCAAAAATCACCTAAGAGGTGAAAGAAATGAGTCAAAAATGGCCTATGTATTAACTTAAATGAACCTCACAGCCTAACATTTTTTCGCACCTGTGGCTCTGCTTCTGTGGACAAAACCTCATAGGTGCGGACCAAGCCCAAGTCTGCCTCCTTCGCTTCTGCGAGCCCGCTTCTGCGGCGTACGTGTCGCACCTGTGACCTCCCCCGCTTCTGCGATCGTCTGCCTCGCACCTGCGCCTTCGCAGGTGCAGTCCCTGCCTTGCTTCTACAATCATTGGGCAGTCCATGTCAGGCCTCTCCTACAGTCTAAAGCTCGCACCTCAGCCAAAATCTCGCAGGTGCGGATGCACCAGAACTGTGCATCAGTAGTTCCATCATGTCCAAAATTTATTCATGTATCATCTGAATGGCACTCGAGGCCCCCAGGGCCTCTCTCAAACATACCAACAAGTTCGTAAACATAAAATGAACCTTCTAGACCTCTCGAAACACGGAATACAACATCAAAATTAAGAATCGCAACCCAAAACCAAATAAAATCAACTTATGAACTTCAAATTCTTCCAACTCATTCTGAACGCACCAAATCATACTTAAACTACTCATAATGACACTAAATTTTGCTTGCAAGTCTTAAATCATCACGCGGAATTATTCCCAGACTTGGAATCTCAAATAGACCTTTATTATACCGAAACCTACTTCAAACCAAATTTAAAGAACTTTAAACCTTCAATGCGCCAACTTTCAACTTTATGCGGCGAAATGCCTCTGGGTCATCCAACCCGATCCGAACATACGCCCAAGTCTAAAATTATCATACAAGCTTATGGGAACCGTCAAATCCCGGTTCTGAGTTCGTTTACTACAAATGTTGACCCAAGTCAAACTTAACCCTTTTAAGCCAATATTAAGGAACTATATGTTCCAATTTCAACCTGAACCCTTCCGAATCCAAACTAACCATCCCCGAAAGTAATAAAATAGTAAAAGCACATACGAGGAGTCTTATTTAGAGGAACAGAGATCTAGAAAGTAAAACGATCGGTGGGATTGTTATGTGTTCGGTAGTGTATCTAGAGCTTGTAACTTATATCACACTAGGTATTGGGATTTGTACGTATTGAGTTTTGGTAGATTTTATTTATGAAATTGTTGGGATTTTAAGTTTTAATCTTTTATTTAATATTTTTTGCATATTGTTGGGCTTACCTAGTCTTAGAGACTAGGTGTCGTCACGACATTTTACGAAGAGAATTTGGGGTAGTGACAAACCTGAAAGAAGAATTAATGTATAAAGCAAATTGAAAACAAAGCGGGCAAAAAGAGAGAAACCTGTAAAATTTACTCTGTATGATTTTAGCATACTCGTGTATGTATAAATCTTATATAGTGTATACATTGATCATACATAAAATAAAGTATTAAAATTCAATATATACTTTTTATAAGAGGTGTTAAATCAATATATAACTAGTGTATAAATATATATGCGGAGGATAAACTGGTTATACATTGATTGGGCACCAAGTTCAGTGATTATACACTGATCATGGTCTAGAACCTCATCAGATCTAATGAAAATGAAAAGAGAAAGTAAATTCAAGAAGAAGAAGAAGATAGATGGTCATGGTCGAATATTAATGGCGAGGCTAAGGCGGGTCACTTACATTAACCTGTATGCAATAATAATAATAATAATAACAGAAAAACAAGAAATAATCTTTCAGCTAAGGTATTATTGAATTAATGAAAAAGTAATTAATTAAAGACCAAAGATCCTTCTTTCTATCTTAAAAACAAGACAACCCAAAAGAAAAATTAATATATAAGCATCAATGAACCAAATAGATGCAAGGGCCTTGACTTGATGCAACCCTCGTATTTAAAAGTTGAGGTACTTGTTTCGTCTTTTTAAAAGATATTTGGAAATTTGCCATCTGAATTTTGCTCAGCCTTGTCTTAGTTTAATCTTCACGATGGTGTGTTGGAAAATTAAATTAAAGTTATAGTAGGAAATATTAATTATTTAGGATTTGATATTTGCTAGTTTATTTAATTTATGTCTAAATAGAATTTGTAGGTAGAAATATATAGGAATAAGTTTTCATATTTCTAGTTAAAATAGATTTCATACTATTATAAGTAGGGATATTGGTAGCTTATTTTATGTGTGAAAAAGCATAGAGACTTGTGGAGATTAGTGGGAACTGTAGAGAACTTTCAGAGGTGTATAATAAAAAAAAATTCTTCATATTAGTGTGAAAGCTTCTACGATCCTGGGAGCTTTTGCTGCTGGCGGACAATGCTAGCCAATGTGTGCCGCATGTATGGCCATTGAGTTTGTTGGCAAGCGTCGAGCCAGTGATATATACATGAAAAAGAATCATGACGAGAATGATTGAAGAAACTAGTATAGTACATAAAATATGTGCTTGCCAGTAGCCAACATGGTATGAGAGGAAGAAACTCTTCTTTAAAAATCAGAGAGAGATGAGTTAAAATAAGTAATTAGAAGTTGATAACATGTGAATCAACAAAATTAAATGTTGATGACAAAGTACATCAACGAGACTTGGAGATGGGTGCTTCAACAAAATTGGGTGTCAGTGACAAAGTGCATCAATAAGAGTTGAAAACATGTGCTTCAATAAAATTGAATATTTGTGATAAAATGCATCAACAGGAGGTCGAGACAAATGCTTCAAAAAAAGTGTAAGTTGGAAAGAAGTGCTCCAGCACGACAACACAATGAAAAAGGTACACATATAAAACTTTGAATTACGGGAGAATGCTGAAAAACTAATTCAAAGTTATAGTAGGAAATCTTAATTGTTTAGGATTTGATATTTGTTAGTTTATTTAATATATGTCTAAATAGGACTTGTAGTCAGAATTGTATAGGATTTGTGGAACTACACTCCTCCACAGGACTGTTGTTGGTATTGGAGGAAAATATGCTCCATACGAGACTCTTTTGCAGCAGGATATGTAGAGAATGAGTGAAAAATTCAGTCTGGAAAATACAAAATCAAGAGTGGTTACCAATAGAAAAGAGGGGAACTGGAACATTGGCCTTGGAGCAGATGGGTGTGGAACAGAATGAACAATCCTAAGTATAGCTTCAGTTGTTGGCTTGCATTGCGTAGGAAACTATTGACAAAAGATAGAACACTAAGAATGGGGATTACACAAGATAGTGAATGTATGCTATGTTCTGGACAATTGATCACCTATTTTTTGAATGCACATTCTCTAAGATGTGCTTAGAAGAGGTGCTTAAATGGCTTGGGATTAATATAAAGAATACAGAGGTGACATGAATATGGAGAAGGATGACTAGAGCAGCCAAAGGGAAAATAGAGAGATCATTCACGCAGGCAGAGGCGGATCTATGATTTAAAGTTTATGGGTTCCTATAATGACCTTAAGTAAATATACCATAAATAATTGGGTTCATAATCAAATATGTATGGATATTTAGTGAATTTTTTAATACATATACATGATATATGCAAAAGCTACTGGGTTCACGGGAACCCACGTTCAGTAGGCTGGATCCGCCCTTGCACACAGGCAGTGGTAGCAGCAATCATATACCACATTTGGAGAGCCACGAGTGAAGCAGTCTGGTTGCAGAAAGTACCAAGACCTCAAAAAATATTGGAGCAAATACAATATATATGTAAAAACAGATGCTTAAAAGTTATACAGAAAAAGGAGAAAAAAGGGTATGAACTGGATTGCGAGCTTATACAAGTAGTTTGGCTGGAAAGCAGCCCCAAAATGTATAGGAATGTATAGATAGATAACAAAGGGAGATAATAGGAATATAGAAAGGGCAGGGAAGGATATATAGGAGAATAGGAAGATATGAACAATTGTATGCGTTTTGGTTCTGGATGATTGAATAATAAGTTTTCTCTTTTAAAAAAAAAAGTTTTCATGTTTCTAGTTCACATAGGCTCCGTACTATTATAAATAGGTATATTAATAATTTATTTTATGTGTAAAAAAAACATAGACTCGTATGGAGATTTCTAAAAACGGTAGAGCTTTAAGAGATTTATAATAAAATATTTTCCTTCACAGTTGTATTATTTAAAGGCTGACGCAATTAGTAGAAATTAATGTTGAAAAGGAAGCCATCTAAATCCTGGATTTATAAATATGTCCTTGCGTTGGCATGCAGTTCTTACAGGTTAGGATGAACAAAATTAAAAATGAAAGCTGCGTTGTGTATAGTAGTAATTATACATAGTGTATTTTTAGAGACTTGCAGAGTGGCATTCAGATTAAGGCTAATTAGTCATTCAAGATAGGTTTAGGACATTGGCTACATTAAAATCTCCAAATTAAATGATGAATTAGGTTCATAAATAGTTAACTCAGAGTTAGGGCCCTAACTGTTACGTAATGCAACATGCATTAGGGTTTTCATCAGAGAAGAGCTGAGGTGGTGGGATTCTTTCAATGACATAAAGTGGCTGGTAGTAATACATCATTTTATTGATAATTTGTTCATCTCCCGTTGGGATGATCATTTCTTCTCCTTCTTTAACTTCTTCCTCTTCTGGTTTAGCTTTTTCACCATCTTCTGGTAATTTGGCCGCCTCTTCAGGCTTCGGTTCATGATCAGGTTGAGGGACAATTTTGGCCAGCTTTTTGGTTCGTCTGTAGACATTGTCAACGAGCTTGTCGGTATCCATGTTTCCTGTTACTATTACTTTCCCTAAGCTCACATCTGTTTCCGCTGTTATAACCCCTACAATAATCATGAACAAGATTATTATATTACTGTCCCTGTTCATATAATGTATCAATTGGTTTAAGTACTTATATGACAAGTGTAAAGATTTACTTAATATGCATAGAAAAGTATAATTATCTCATAAATAACTGATTATATAAATATTTTTTATAGCGACTGTGCATATAGTGCTTAGACTCATGGATTAATTTTTAGTATGAGTTTCATAATTTGAGGAAGAATATGGTGTAATCTGTTAGGGACGGCCGTTAAATTATTATGAGCGTGTAAACAAATCGTACTATACCATAGCATTTGCCGAATTAGAGGTGATTAAGTCTTATACCGTTAAAATTAGTTTGTTAAATTAAAATCCTTGGTCAAGCTTGTAAATATTCCGGGAGAAATTTATAATCATTTAAATTAAACACTTTAAAAAGCAACAGTTTTATTGCAATCATCATTAATCTTAGTCTCCATTCAAAATGAAAGTCACAGTTTAGTTTACCACGATAAAGTTTTATGTATTGACGATAGAACAAATATTTACACATCAGGTTAAAAAGTAATTACATATAACTATATTTAATAACATTGATTAATAACCTAGAATAAATGATAAGTAATATGATAAATTACACTTATAGGGTGTGCTTGGTATAACGGAACGCAAATTAGGGAAAATGACTTCTCAAGAGTATTAATAAATAATTTAGATATAATAAACATAAAGTTATAAACTTTCAAACCAGCAACCTTCCGAATCCACAAATTCCCTAAACTTTCGAAATCGCGAAATTTCGAACCTGTAAACTTCCAAACACATAAACCTCCGAACTCATAACTTTGGTACTTGTAAAATTTTGAACCTTTAAACTGATTAAAAAAAATATATTTAAATTAACTGATAAAAAAAAACTAAACCTGAAAAATATATTTAAAAAATATTTTTTTGGGGATGGGGGGATGGGGT